>VDFB02349555.1:126863-156992 GCA_007258455.2 Sequoia sempervirens | reverse complement strand
AGAACAACAAAAGGCCAAGGAAGAGGGGAAACCCCCAAGACACGGGCACAAAATGGAGAGGGAAACGACCAACCATAGAAGAGACAAAGGAAAAGGTGGAGTCAGGGCCGGGATGGAACACGGATCTAAAACCCTAAAGAGTTCAAAGTTCTGATTTAGCCCCAGACCCAGATCTGACAAAAAAAAAGAAAAACGCCTAAGGTAGAAAACCAAAGGCCAAAGGGAAAAGAAAAGAACAAGGGGGACCCATTTTGTTCTAGAATAAAATGGGGTGGTTATGCAGGGAATAACAGATAAGTTAGAGATTCTTGATGATTCTCTACACCAGCATGTTGAGGCACAGTTACAGTGTGTGTCAAAATATGAGTGTATCTTTTTACATTCACTTGGAGATAGTTTGCATGATGTACATAATCTTTTGATTAGTTCTTATAACTATTTCACCTTTGACATGCAAACTAATAATCAAATTCAACTGGGTAGTACCAGCTATGTCACAGAATATGAGTGCCATATTTTTCAATTGGATGAAATTTTCATGAAGTATGGCAACATGCAAAAAATTGAAGAATGTTGTTTTTAGCTTAAGAATGATTTAAATGATAAAAATTATGAGTTTTTTCCAAATGAAAATAAGTATTTTAAGAGTATGCCTAAATTTCAAATGCTTGGTAAGTCTGAATTTGTTGATAACATTGTATATGTTGAGTTGTTGAGAGATACCAACATTTTTAATCAGGCAGATTGTAATGATATTTTTCAGATTGGATTATGTGAAGTGTGATAAAAATTGTGTCTAATATGCCAAAGGTAAGAAGAGACCTATAGTTTTGGTGTCCTTGGGCCATCAGATATGGTTTGACTTGTCAAACCAAGAGTAGTGGGGGGCAAAGATGATAATTTGACTCTGTCACTTAATGAAGTAGGCACCCAATTTGCTTCTCTAGAGGATCTAAATTCTTGCTATGCCCATAAGGGGCATACATCCCCAGAAAGAGCCACTGATGGCACTTTCAAATTTGTGAAAATTTTGGAGTACCCATATTGAACCCTAATTTTTTTTATCTCAAATCTTTGTTACATCCAGATGTAGGGTTCTTATATGGGGGTTTAGGGTTTTATTCATTATAACTGTTTACAACATTCTATTTGGTCGTTGATTGCATAGTACACATTTCTGGTCATTTTATAAAAACTCTTATGTCTATCAATGTCGTCAAGTGACCAGTCCCTCTTGCCTAGGTCTGAATTTCTCATATTATAAGGATCTTTTGGCCTTTACATTCTTTGTATTCCATGACTTAGAAGCTCTTGAGCCTATTATTCTCATGTCATCCTAGAGGATCGCCTACATTAGAGCAATTTATGTGCACATGCTTAAATTTTCCACTTAAGTCTCAATGGCCATCATACCAAATCACTCATCACTGATTTCTTCATAAGTACATATTTTAAATTAGCAACGAGTGATGAAACGATGTTTTCTTTGACATCGCTCATTGCAGATAGCTTCCAGAGCTCTTAAACAGAATGTGCGATGAGCGATGTTCCTTGAGGGATCACTTATCGCTAATGGATTTTGAGCCTTCAAATTTGTAATAGTGATAAACCATGCCCCATCTTTTTGTTCTTATCGCTCATCGCGGATGGTTATAAAATGATAAATTCAGATCAGTGACGAGTGATATGATGAAATTTCCTTTACATCACGTGATCACAGATATGTTTTAAATGATAACTTCCACATTAGCGATCCACGATGCACATTGTAACTATGTAAATCATCTCATCGCTAATTGCTCACAAACTGTATGAGGAGAATTAGTGATCAGTGACAACCTTATGTTTTATCGCTCATCCCGAATTCATTTCCAAGCTTAATTTCCAAATTAGCGATGAGCGTTGGTATTCTCTGAAAGATTTTTTTCACTAATATGATAAGATCTTATGTGTGATGCCTTTTGTACCATTGATTTCCATGCAAGTGTACATGTCTAAATGTGATGCCTTCACTGCATATCCCATCGTTGATAGGAGCCTGGGTGTAAAGTTCAAATTAGCAATGCACGATGGAAGGATTGATGTGATCAAAGGACAGGATACAGAACCAAGGGCTCAGCTTTCATTACGGGGATGTTTACATCGCCGATAAGGTTGATGAAGGATGAGATGCACTTGTGATAGGATATGACTATTGATGGAACAAGCAACGTGGTAGGATCCTGAGGATTTCACGTAAAGCAAAAATGAAAGCAGCAAAAGTACTGGAGAACCGTTGATATAGTTTTAAAACAGGATGATCCAACAGACTAAGCTTCATCACATGAATATTTTCATCGCTGATTGCACCCTAAAATTTGGGGAAGATCAACGATGAGAGATGAAGCAAATGAGAAAATATTTACTCTAGAAAGAAAACTGGTCTTATGTACTTTGCCGATTTTCATGAAAAAGCACATATTAGCTTGGTGAAAGATGTTAATTGTTAGATTACATATGTTTTATCAAGATTGAAGAATGTGGCAGCATTTGAGATAGCATCACTATTTTCTAGGAGCAAGTTGCTAATGGTCAAAAAATGATGCTCATGGCCACCTCAAATGAAATTTTAATTGTTCTAAAATCAACGGCCCAGATTCAAAGTTGAACTGTTAAGTTATCAATTTTCTCATGCAAGGAGTTCTTGTATCATTAATTCTACATGCTCCAATTGTCTATTTAATGTAGGTTGATCGTTGCTCATTTTCACCCTGTTTCCAGTCTATAGTGTATGTAACGCGAAGTATGAAGAGGAGTGAGAGGTTGTTTGTTTGTCTTCAGTTGAGTATTCTTGTCCTAAGTAGGTTGGTTCCAAATTGGGTTATCTGTTCTGGTTAGGAATTTCTCATATAGGTTGGTTACAATTGTCTAGGTTGTAAGTGTGTCTCCCTGTAGATTTTTTAAAAATTGTTAAAATCTGTTTGCTCTGAAAATGGGGAAAACTCGTGTGACAATTTAGCTTGTTAAAAGGTTTAGCTGACTCAATGTATTTGAGTGTCATGAGGACATAACTGTGTAGGAAGCCCAGGCTTCTTCTGAGGTTGCAAAGGGTAAAAGAAAGGCTAGAGGTCATAAGAAGAATTCAATTGTGCAGAGTACTTATAGCTTGATAAACAAAACCCTTCCGGGAGAAGTGGTCAAGTTCAAAGGCAAGGAACTGGCTCAGCCAGTGAAGAAGGCCAGGAAAAAAGAGAAAAGTCATAGGGCCTACCTAGACAAACATAATTCTCCTATTGTGATTTCTGATACTCCTTCGGATGTTGAAGGTGATACTAATTCAGAATATGGCTAGTTCCTCCATTCTTTGGTGCCATATGGGAGCTCTAACGACGACGTGGTGATAATCCCTCCGATTTCATCAAGGAAAAGGAGCAGTCGGGCATTCTCTGATGTCGACGAGTCTGAATAGGGTCACTGCCTTGTTTTTATTTTTTATGACACCATGGTCTTTGCATAAGAGGTATTTGTTTCATGTGTCCATGATTTGTATTTTTCTCTTCCATTCTGATGTGGAAGTCCTCCAACTTATATGATATGGAATCTATTTTGTTTCAACAATGAATGTGGTGACAACAACTAATGGTATCCTACACATGTTTTTTTCCTTTTGTCCTCCCTTGTTCCCAAATGATTGCATAAGAAACTACCTGGGGAGTTCTTTGAGGAATCAATTGAAATTAGGTTTTTGAAATGAACTAAAATGAAAAAAAATTGTAATTAAATTAGGTGCTTGTTGCTCCCTTGTTTATAAAGGGGATTTCATGGCTGATGTTAGGAGAGTTCAGAATTTTGAGTCCACAATAGGTCAAAAGTGAATACTATGCTCTCAGATCAAATAGAATGTAAATAGGTACTTTAGAAGACAAATCAGAAGAAAATCTAGAGTGAAATTTATACTATATACAGATCTTAAATATGGTTTTACAAAGAAATATTAGAAATGAAGAAGAATGTTAGTTCTAAAATGTTGTTCTCCTATGTATTTTCATCCAAGTTATGAATGAAGTTGTTAATTATGATTTCATTTGTCTTCTGCCATTTGCACCAAATGAATGGGCTTGTTTTATGCTTCAGTTTAATGAGTTGATTAAATGCGAAAATAATGCCATTAGTTTGTGAGAAAAGGATATAGGATTTAGTAAGGAAGCGATATTTTGAAACACAGTGAGTTAGATGTTACAAAGTGGCATTCTAATAGTCCACTATTTTTTCACGTTCAATCATAATTGTATTATCGATTGATTACAAGTTATAACTTTTTTTCTCCCTCAGTTAAGGCACTGATTGTTTTATTAGTTTATCTTATCTTTGGGCCAGTTTAACTAGTAATGAATTTGGTCTAGGATTCAAGATGAAGATAGATTCATCAAATACTCTAAACTACATTTCCCCAAATTTTAGTATATAAATGCATGCCCTAAAATGTGTAACACTTCCACCTAAGGTCTGTCAAGCCTTTGATGAGGTGAGTTTCTTGAGGTAGTGCATCTGTGTGAGGAAATGTTGTTGACCACATTAGAGATATTATAAGAATGCATAGGATTACCCTCTTGGGTCTCACAGAGCCTGAAGAGAAGAGATGAGGTATTAAGTACATTACTTAAGTGTTGGCCAATCCTCAACCTTGTTGATGATTGAGTTGTGGAAAATTCATAGGTAGGGACTGAGATTAAGTTTGGTTCTTAAAAAATAACCAACAAAAATGGTGACTCTATTGGGGATAGCTTTGCATCTTTGGTGAAAATTTGTCGTAGACCATTTTGAAGGAGTCAAGAAATGAATGAACATTTGGTTCAAATGCTGAAGAATTTACAGATCTACAAATTGATTCGTAGCAGCCCCAAATTCAAAATACTATGAAGTGACTCCACTGGAAGAACTCAGAGAAAGATATCCTTGCTTCAAAGGTTTTCCTCTTGATTGAAGAGGTGGCAACTCTACTCAACAATTTATACACAAAGGGTTGTTGTTTGTTATTGTAACCTAAAAGTATTCTATGCAAAATTTGTAGCTACTAGAGATATGAAGGTACATGGTTCTCTGCATATTTTCATTTATTGAACCTGTCATATTAAATGAAATTGGTGTTCCTTCTAAAGTACTTGTCTAAGTATTCACAAATTTTCTAATATGGATGGTTAGAATGAAGTTGTATAGTTTAAGAATTTCTATCCATTTGCATTATCTTATGTTTCAAGCCCTAGTTACTATCATATAATAACTATCCTAGTGATCCTTCATATTGTCATGGTTATGATTATGTACAACTAGTTAAACCCATATTTGCATGTATCTATGGATTACCAAAGGGAAATAACCATGCCATTAGAAACCCTGATGCATATTGTCAAGAAGCTTCAGAAGCCTAATATTCCTCAAAGAACTGAAACCCCAAACTATAGGAACCCAAGTGTGAACAAGCCTAGGCTAAAGCCAGAATGGAAAGTTGTGTTTATAAGGGGAGTTAAAGAGATGAACAAAAGGCACTTGATGGCTATACAAGCCTAGTTAAGAGATAATCATACTAGATCTACTAGCCAAAGTGTTGCACCTTTTGTCAATTATTTTAATCCATTGTATGACCAATTAGATTTGTCATGGGCTGATTATAAGGTTAAAAGTATTACATCTCAAGTTTAGAAGTAGATTCCTAGATTTAATAGATACAATGTGTGTGAAGGAGATGCACATGTCCAAAGATTTTATAGCTTCATGGTGAAACATTCATTTGGAGATGAGGATATGTGGATGAGGTTTTTTGTCAGAACTCTTGAAGCTAAAGCTAGGGACTAGTATTTACATTTTCCTGAGAAGTCCTTTTCCTGTTGGGATAAACTAGTAGATGCTTATAAAGAGGAATTTGCAAAAGAACCTTCTGACCTTGTCACAAGGATAAAGTAGCTTAAAAAACAAGATGAAGAGTCAAGTATTGCTTTCAGTCATAGATTTGTTGTTGCTCTTTCACTAATCCCTGAAAATTTCTGACCTAGTATCTCAAATTGTATTCATATGTATTTTGAAGATTTTGAGGTGGGATCTAGTGCACTATTAAAGGATTTTAAAATAATGAGTATGCAAATGGCTTATATATGTTTAGACAATATGGAACAAATGAGGAATGAATATGTTGAAATTCTAATGTATTTAGTTGTTGGTAAATATGCTGATAAAATTAGCAACTGTATGAATACAAATGATCAAATGTTCTCAGTTTTAAATCTTGACAAGTGCATACTTGAGAAGGAAGAAATTAAGAGTGATGCAATGTTTTCCATTGATGTTCATGATAGTGAAAATGTTTGTCTCTATCCTCAAGAAGATGTAAATGACCAATTCAATGGTGACACCCAGTCCAATGATGAAATGAAGAGAGGTGTAGATTGTTGTCATGATAGCCCAAAAGTAAGTAAGAATGAACAAATGGACAGCCTGCTCTTTGTAACAGGCTATGACCATGCTTTTGACAAGGTTATTAGCAATTCAATCTCCTATGATTGGGGAAATCCTATTTGTGATCAGTCCATTGAATTTTCATATTTTGATGATGATGATATTATGGTATACCCTGATTTACAACTTAGTAATACATGTAGTTCTAGTGGAAGTCAAGAAGAGGAAGTGATTGAAAGAATGGATCATAGCAATGCTCTATTAAGTTGTGCACAAATTTCAAAGTTGTTGACCACTGAATATCAAAAATATGCACATGTGAGTAACCCTCAGTTGTAGTGTATTGGTCATATTGATTTTGATATTGATGATAACCTCCACTATGCGAGATATGATGCATGGGTATTTGATCTTCCTTCCATTTATGAACAAGTTGACCATCTTGATGATAATATGGATAAAGACAAGAAACCATATGATTGTAATGATGCATTGTATGATGAGTATGAAAGTGTGTAGGCTGATGCAAGTTCAAAGATCTATCTTGATGGGTTAGAAATAGTAGATGACCATGAAGTGTGTGTATCTGATAAGCCAAATTTTGACGATTTTAATGCAAATATGAATAAGTATATGTTTCCTGATTCAGATGAGATAGTTTGCATGATGTACATAATCTTTTGATTAGTTCTTATAACAGTTTCACCTTTGACATGAAAACTAATAATCAAATTGAGCTTGGTAGTACTAGCTATGTGGCAGAATATGAATGCCATATCTTTCAGTTGGATGAAATTTTCATGGAGTATGGCAACGTGCAAAAAAATTGAAGAATGTTGTTTTTAGCTTAAGAATGACTTAAATGATAAAAATTATGAGTTGTTGCCACATGAAAATCAATATTTTAAGAGTATTCCTGAATTACAAATGCTTGGTAAGTCTGAATTTGTTGATAACACTGTATATGCTGAGTTGTTGAGAGATGCTAGCATTTTTAATCAGGTAGATTGTAATGATTTTTTCAGATTGGATTATGTGAACTGTGATGAAAAATTTGTCTATGATAGAAGTAAGAAGAGACCTACAGTTTTGGTGGCCTTGGGCCATTAGATGTGGTTTGACTTGTTAAACCAAGAGGAGTGGGGGGCAAAGATGATTCTTTGACTCTGTCGCCCAATGAAGTAGGCACCTGGTCTGCTTCTCCAAAGGATCTGAATTCTTGCTATGCCCATAATAGGCATGCATCCCCAGAAAGAGCCACTGATGGCACCTTCAAATTTGCAAAAAAATTGGAGTACCCATATTGAACCCTAAATTTTTTTATCTCAAACCTTTTTTACATCCGTATGTAGGATTCTTATATGGGGGTTTAGGGTTTTATTCATTATAATTATTTGCAACATTTTATTTGGTCGTTGACTGCATAGTACACATTTCCAGTCTTTTTTTAAAAAAAATTATGTCTATAAATGTCGTCAAGTGACCAGTCCCTCTCGCCTAGGTTTGAATTTCTCATATTATAAGTATCTTTTGGCCTTTACATTCTTTTCATTTCATGACTCAAAAGCTCTTGATCCTATTATTCTCATGTCATCCTAGGGGATCCCCTACATTAGAACAACTTTTGGGCACGTGCTTAAAGTTTCCACTTAAGTCTCGATGGCCATCATACCATATCGCTCATCGTTGATTTCTTCATAAGTACATATTTTAAATTGGCAACGAGTGATGAAACAGTGTTTTCTTTGATATCGCTCATCACAAATAGCTACCAAAGCTCTTAAACATAATACATGGTGAGTGATGTTCCTTGAGGGATCACTTATCGCTAATGGCTTTTGAGCCTTCAAATTTTTAATAGCGATAAGTGATGCCTCAACTCTTTTTTCTTATTGCTCATCGTGAATGGTCATAAAATGATAAATTCAGATCAATGATGAGCGATATGATGAAATTTCCTTTTACATCATGTGATCGCGGATATGTTTTAAATGCTAAGTTCCACATTAGCGATCCACGATGCACATTGTAACTATATAAATCCTATCATCACTAATTGCTCGCAAATTGTATGAGTAAATTAGTGATGAGTGACGGCCTTATGTTTTATAGCTCATCATGAATTCATTTCCAAGCTTTCCAAATTAGTGATGAGCGTTGGTATTCTCTGAAAGATTTCTTTCGCTAATATAATAAGATCTTATGTGTGATGCCTTTTGTACCATTTATTTTCATGCAGGTGTACATGTCTAAATCTGATGCCTTCACTGCATCTCCTGTCGTTGATAGGAGCCTGGGTGCAAAGTTCAAATTAGCAATGCACGATGGAAGCATTATGTGATCAAAGGACTGGCCACAAAACCAAGGGCTCAGATTTTATCATGGGTTGTTTACATCACCGATAAGGCTGATGAAGGATGAGATGCACTTGTGATAGGAGATGACTATTGATGGAACAAGCGACGTGGAAGGATCCTGAGGATTTTGCGTAAAGCAAAAAGGAAAGCATTGAAAGGACTGGAGAACCATTGATATAGATTTAAAAAAGGATGATCCAATGAACTAACCTTCATCGCATGAATATTGTCATCACTAATTGCACCCTAAAATTTGGGTAAGATCAATGATCAGTGATGAAGCGTATGAGGAAATAGTCTCTTTAGAAGGAAAATTGGTCTTATGTAGTTCACTGATTTTAATAAAAAGGCATGGATTAGGTTGGCGATATATGTTAATCGTTAGATTACATATGATTTATCAAGATTGAAGAAGAACGTGGCAACAATTGAGATAGCATCATTGTTTTCTAGGAGCAAGTTGCTAATGGTCAAAAAATGATGCTCATGGCCACCTTAGATGAAATTTTAATTGTTCTAAAATCAACGGCCCAAATTCAAAGCTAAACTATTAAGTTATCAATTCGCTCGTGCAAGGAGTTCTTGAATCATCAATTTTGCATGCTCCAATTGTCTATTTAATGCAGGTTGATCATTGTTCATTTTCACCATCTTTACAGTCTGCAATGTATGTAAGGTGAAGTGTGAAGAGGAGTACGAGGTTGTATGTTTGTCTTGAGTTGACTATTCTTGTGTTGAGTAGGTTGGTTTCAAATTGGGTTCTATATTCTAGTTAGGAATTTCTCTGATAGGTTGGTTACAATTGTCTGTGTTGTAAGTGTGTGTACTTGTAGATTTGTTTTAAATTGTTGAAATTTGTTTGCTCTAAAAATGGGGAAAACTAGTGTGACAATTCAATCCTGTTAGAAGCTCTAGCCAACTCAATGTATTTGAGTTTCATGAGGACATAACTATACAGGAAGCCCAGGCTTCTCCTAAGGTTGCAAAGGGTAAAAGAAAGGCTAGAGGTCATAAGAAGAAGTCAATTTTGTAGAGTACTTACAACTTGAGAAACAAAACCCTTCCGGGAGGAGTGGTCAAGTTCAAAGGTAAGGAACTGGGTCAACCAGTGAAGAAGGCCAGGAAAAAAGAGAAAAGTCATAGGGCCTTCCTAAGCAAACACAATTCTCCTATTGTGCTTTATGATACTCCTTCAAACGCTGAAGGTGATACAGATTCATATATGGCTAGTACCTCCATTCTCTAGTGCCATATGGGAGCTTTGATGATGATGTGGTGATGATCCCTCCAATTTCAATGAGGACAAGGAGCGGTCAGGCATTCTCTGATGCCGACGACTCTGAATAGGGTCACTGCCTTGTTTTTGTTTTTGATGACACCATGGTCTTTGCATAGGAGTTATTTGTTTCATGTGTCAATGGTTTGTCTTTTGCTCTTCCATGTTGATGTGGAAGTCCTTTGGCTGATATGATATGGAATATTTTTTGTTTCAACAATGAACGTGGTGACAATGACTAATGGTATCCTTCCCATGTTTTTTCCCTTTTGTCCTCCCCTATTCCCAAATGATTACGTAAGAAATTGCTTGGGGTGTTCTTCGAGGAATTGGTTTGAAATTAGGTTTTTGAAATGAATACAAAATTGTAATTTGGTCGGGTGCTTGTTGCTCCCTTGTTTATAAAGGGAATTTCATGGCTGATGTTAGGAGAGTTCAAAATTTTGAGTCCAAAATAGGTCAAAAGTGAATACTATGCTCTCAGAGCAAATAGAATGTAAATAGGTACTTTAGTAGACATATCAAAAATAAATCTAGGGTGAAAGTTATACTATATACAAATGTTAAATATGGTTTTACAAAGCAATATCAAAAATGAAGAAGAATGTTAGTTCTAAAATGTTGCTCTCCTATGTATTTTCTTCCAAGTTATGAATGAAGTTGTTAATTATGATTTCATTTGTCTTTTGTCATTTTCACCGAATGAATGAGCTTGTTTTATGCTTCAGTTTAATGAGTTGAATAAATCCTAAAATAAGGCCATTAGTTTGTGAGAAAAGGATATAGGATTTAGTAAGGAAGCGATATTTTGAAACATAGTGAGTTAGATGTTACAAAGTGGAATTCTAATAGTACACTAATTTCTAATGTTCAATCAGAATTGTATTACCAATTGATTACAAGTTATGAATCTGTTTATCCCTCAGATAAGGCACTGATTGTTTTATTAGTTTATCTTAGGGCCAGTTGAGCTAGTAATGAATTTGGTCTAGGATTCAAGATGAAGATAGATTCATCAAATACTCTAAACTACGTTTCCCCAACTTTTAGTATCTAAATGAATGCCCTGAAATGAGTAACACTTCCGCCTGAGTTCTGCCAAGCCTTTGATGAGGTGAGTTTCTTGAGGTAGTGCATCTGTGTGAGGAAATTCTCTTGACCACATTAGAGATATTATGAGCATGCATAGGATTACCCTCCTGGGTCTCACAGAGCGCGAAGAGAAGTGATGTATTAAGTACTTTACTTAAGTGTTGGCCAATCCTCAACCTTGATGATGATTGAGTTGTGGAAAATTCATAGGTAGGGACTGAGATTAAGTTTGGTTCTTAAAAAAGAACCAAGATCTCCAACCTGATAGTTCAGTATGCAAGCTTAGTTATTTCACATATGATTCTTGTTGACACTGATGTCTCCACTACCACAATTGATCTTGCATTGGATATGGTTGAGAATAGAATTAAATATGATATTTGTGAGCTACTCCGACAACAGCTGTTTGAGAATCTAATATATTTCAGGAAGAAAGGTACATTCAGATATGGTACATTGATTTTATGCTCAATTTTCTACTTTATGAAGGAGATTCCTAGATTAGGAGAAGTTAGTTGGGAGAATACAAGACTGGTTTCTCATTAGATTGAGGAGCTTATGAGAAACATTAGGGACTTAGATGCTCAAGAAGATTCCCTTGGTGCATTCTTTGGAAAGTTCCAAAGGAAAATGAATAGAAGAAGGAGAATTCCAAGAGAATTGGTTTCAAATTATAAGAATGATATAATATTTTTGGTAAACTCTGACAGCTACATCATCAAGGTAGTTGAACCAAGGAATTCATGGTTACCTAAGTTTGGATATGAAATTAAGGATTATGTTGTTGTTTGCATTGAATTGCTGGTAAGCAAACCTTGAAATCTCAGCAGACCTAGGTTTGGATCCTACACTAAAGTAGCTAAAGCTCTTTAAGAGTCTAAGTTTGTCTCCGGTAAAACAAAGCCTACCACTGGAGAAAAGATGACTATAGTTGTGGTTCATACCTTGGTTGCTCAGGTGGACCCTACTCCTAGGAGACTCAAGCAATTGGCCAGAAGTAGGACACATCTTCAAGTAGCTCCTAGTGTTATTTCTAGTTCTTCTCATTCTGTTAACAAAAGCTCAAATGTATTAACTGATAGATTTAATGAATTAAAAAGAAAAGCAGTAAGTGACATGGTCTCTTTGGTTGAAAGAAAAACATTGTTAGAAATTGTAGATAAGTGCAAGTCTACTCATAGCTTGACAATTGAAAAAATTGAGAATATTCAATATTGTGAGGAAGAAATTAAGAGTTTATTCATATTTTTTTGGTCTTGGCATGATGCAATTCAAAGGATCAAAGATGTTGAGAGCACGATTGAAACCTAGATTAAGTTTGCATCTAGCACATTTGATCCTATTGTTAGTCTAGATGATCAGACTGTATGGTTTGACAAGACTGCATGAAGAATACCTTGCATCACACAAAGAAATAGGAAAGTTGATTGAGATGTATGGAAGTTCAGAGATCTAATCAAGATTGAGTGTGCTCATATCTACTATGTCCGTTCAGTTGTTGAAAGGGTTTTGAAATTTTATGCTTCTCCTGAAACTGTGGTTGAAGGAAAGGATACTTTAATTGACCTCAATTATCTATGCAACACTTTTGATAGAGGCAACAAAGCTTTGGAATGAAGGGAGATCCTCATGGATGAGGATTCTTAGACAACTTTAGTCATCTACTACCTCTGGTTAGTCATTTATCATCATTAATTTTGGAATGTACTCCTTAGGGGGACTATTCAGATTTGCAAAGGGACTGTTAATGCACTAAAATTCATTTTTCCTTTTCCATTGATGTCAAAGGGGAAGAGAGAGAAGCATCATGTGAAAACAGAGAGGAAATTGAAAGGTTTTTGTGTGTAAGTTGGGAAGAGGTATTTTTTGAATGGTTTTCACATTGTGTGTTGCCATCAATGACAAAGGGGGAGATTTTTGGAAATTGATAGGTTGTCATTGATGTCAATAGATAATGAAATTTTGTTCATTGCCATTATTTTTTCATTGATGTCAATAGATAATGAAATTTTGTTGATTGCCAATATTTGTTGCTCTGGTTATGAATGCTTGTTGATCTGGAATTTTGATCTAGACTATCCTATTTTTGTATGATCTGCTTAGAAGCTGATAAAATGATTTACCCTAACATCAATTTCATTCTCTGACATGGTTTCAACTGACTAGGGTGTATGGGTTGTGAGGTATTCTTACCAATTGGTTGTGAATAGTGTTATGCTTTTACATTGGCTTTTTATGTCAATTTTTGGGTCCAAATTCTATCTCAGTAAAAGATATCATTACAAGACTTTGTACACAAGTTTGAGCCTACAAGATGTATTCTAACTTGGAGTTTCACAATGATATGTGAAGGCATTTGGGAGATATGAATGACAGTATTCTATTCTCCAGACCTCAGTGAGTTTTCCTCCTACACTCTATTGTGGGAGATTCTACACTTTCTCATAATTAATTGGAATACCGTGTGGTGTCAAAGATAAGTAGTTTGATGTCGTCCAAGGGAGAATTCAACGAGTTAACAAGTTTTTGTGTTGCACGTTTGATATAATGTACATATGTTTGGAGTTTGGTTTAACTTTGACCGACCTAACTATCTATTAATATTAAAGGGATCTATCTTAGATCCATGCCGACAAAGTTAGTTTGTGAATTATGGTTTCTCTAATTAGACCAACCTAATTAAGAAAAATGGATACACATGTATATATGTATGACATTATTTAGTGTGGATGTGTGGTGAAAAAGAGATGAAGAGAGAAGAATGTTCACATGGAAAAAGTTGAAAATGAATATGTGCAAATTGTATAGATGAGTAGCTGAGTGAGTTACTCAAGCATTGTGCTTCACCGAAACTGAACTCCAACACAAGGAAGGTGCATTCTACATCAACTCACACTTGTGGCCTTGATCCATACACTTTTGTATCTTGGTGGTTAGCCATCTCTTTTTGTATTTAGGTTGTGAGCCTTTCAAGTACAGTGAGTCCTAGCAATGAGCCTTGTAGTATTCTATATTTGAATATATTATAGTGCGAGCTAATCCTCACTGTGGTTTTTCCCATTTTGGGTTTTCCATGGAAAAAAAAAAAAATTCATGTGTGTTGATGCTTTGTCTTGATTTCATTCCATCCTTTGGTAATTCAGTCAAATTTGTGATAATGCTTAGATGGATTTTATCTAAATGGTTTTATGGAATACTGATTCACCCCCCCTCTCAGTATTCTGGATGTTCAACACTACCTCAACTGGTTAAGGTTTTCTCCAAGGAACCTTGCTTTGATACCAATTGTTGAATGAACAAGACTGTTGGAACTATTGAAATTTGATGTTTTTTTCCTATTTTCATACCCCCTGAGTCTCCATATGAATCCTTCCTTATGCATAGTTTCTTCATTTCATGATATGTTTACTCATATTTTGGCTCATATTTGTCCCATAAATCATCTATGTCTACGTTCTCCACATTTTTTTCCATATCGGCATAGGTCTACCACTATCTCCCCAACCCATGTTACTTCTATGTTAACATTTGTTTGCTACAGATATGTCGGCAAGACCTTTGTATTATTTTGGAAATCAGGGATGTGATATCGGTGAGAGTTGGGGTTCTCGATAAAAGGTCTCGGCGAGTGACCTTTGGTCTTGCCGATGGAAAATAATGAAGGACCTTGTTGGCGAGAGTGTGATCTTGTCTCAGTGACTTAGAATGCATAAGGCCTTTCGATGTAACAAGTGAAGTCTGCAGGAGGTCTCTCCGATACCATTAGGTTATAGAGAAAGCGAATAAAAACAAAGATGCATCTTGGTGAGAGGTTTCATGTGTCTCGGCAAATGAATAATACACTTTGAGATACATTTCACTGAAATATAACGTTGGCTTTGAGACATCTCCCCAATGTTGATTTGTCTCACCGATAATACATATATGGACTCTTTCGGTGAGAAAATCTAAAGGTCTTGGTGAAGGTGAATATAACTACTCAGTGTGACTTATTTGTTTTCGATGTATGGTCTTGGCGAGGTGCCCAGGGTCTCATCGAATGGAAAGCAGAGGTCACTTTGTCGGCATGAAAATTGGGTTGTCACAGCAACATATGAGTAGATGGGTGCCTTTGGTGAAACATTTTATGATCTGCATGAGGTCTCTCCGACATTATAAAGTCACAGCGATTCACATGAGATGGAACATCACATCGGCGGGAGTACCAATATGTCACGGCTACCTAAATGTGTGATGAACTTTCGGTATAATGAAATACTATCTACATGAGGTCTCTCTGACATTATAAAGTCACAGTGATTCACATGAGATGGAACATCACATCGGCGGGAGTACCAATATGTCACGGCGACCTGAATGTGTGATGAACTTTCGGTATAACGATATACTATCTGTATGAAATCTCCCCGATATCTAAAGGTTACGACGACTGTGAATGAAACGAAATGAGCATGTTGGTATGAGATATTCTTGTGTCACAATGACAAGTTCAAAGGCTATCGATAACACTTTGGGATTCTCTGTGAGATGTCTCACCGACATCACAGAGTCATGGCGAAACAGAAAGAGCCAAGGAACAATCAGTGATATAGTTGCCTTCAGCATACCTCCAAGGTTGTTTTGGTGATTTCCTCAGTAGATGATTAACAAAGACTTGAGCACTGTGGCCGACATGAAAATTGCTAAATACTGTTGTAGGCCGACATGGGGTTTTGCCCGATTATAACGGTTGGCTGACGTGGTTTTTTGGGCCGACATGGATTTCGAAGCAATTTTTTTCCTGATGCCGGTGTATAAATATGCACTTCTGAATGTAATATGATATCAGATTTTAGATAGATACATTAGGTAGAGATGGATACAGTAGAGTAAATTTCTCAAAACAGAGGCTATGTTGCTTGTTTTCAAATGGCAATTTCAATGAAAGTCAGTTAATGTGGCAGGTTATTTCTGGTGTCAATTGTCTGTTGAGTTTATTGAAAAGTATTGCTAAGCTGTCTCCATGAGTGATTCTTTCTGGTTGTTTAAATTGATGTAACAAGTTTACTTTTAGTTTATCAGTGCACATTTGTTGTATCTGTGTGGTTAATTAACTGGTTCTCTCAAGAAGAGATTAAATCCTTTTGGTTGATCACAATAATCAGGGAGATTCATCTGGATTATTAAAGTAGAGCTTAGTCATCACAATCTTGCATGTTTGTATAAGTTATAAATAGAACATATGCCAACAATTTGAGTTTCAACTAGAATAAGTTTCCCACTTCTATTTCATTCGACTCCACATACCCAATAAGGCACTGGTCTTTGCAGTTTCATCATTTGGATTCATTCATTTTCTTTATATATGCTAATTGAGAATTTTAGGATTTAGATTAAGAGGATTGCTTTCAAGTTTGTTTTCATTTGTTCACTTCCATCTGTCGTTGTGGACAAATCATTGTAAGAAGGAATATCATAAGTCAAGTTTGCTTCATTCAGATAGGTACACCCACCTAGGTCTGGCAGCACCTGAAGAGTAGAAGGTTGAAAGCTTTTTGACCTTGTCTATTACCCTAAAGCATGTCAAGAGATTGGCAGCCTCTTGAGGCATTCCGCCTGCATTTTTGAGAGCTAACAAAGACAACTGAGAAGAGGGTGAATCAATTGTATCAAATTAAAGCATCAAAAACCCTCAACAATAATTAGATCCACAAGAATTCATTAAGTCCTTATTATGCTATAATAATTAACCATGAAATAAAAATAACATAAATTGAAACAACCACACCATACACAAGAGTACATAAGATTTATGTGGAAAACCCAATGAGGGAAAACCATGATCAGTATTAGATCACAATATAAGTAACTGTAAAATTCATACAAGAGCTCACTGCTAGAATAGGACACACTGTCCAATAGGGCTCACAACCAAAGATCACTACTAGAATATCAAAAGAAGATAGAAGAGAAATGTTACACAGATAAAACTATCTCAATGTGACAAGGAATGCACCACAATTGCTCCAACACTTTTGCAGCCTTGTTTGAAAGATTGTGAATGCCTTCAGCTCAATGCATTCAAAAGTTCAACACTTTAAAGTTCACACTGATTTGTTCAAATTCACACCCTATACTTCTGTAATTTGAACCACATTCATCTCTCACATCTATCTTGAGATCTTCCAACAACACCACTCTTATTTATATCATCCTCAACCTTGAAAACCTTATCCAAGGTCGGCAACACATCCTTTACATTTACAATTTTAAATTAGGTCGGCATCCAAACATTCCCACGGTGGATAGGAATGAAGGCGGACCATATAAATCCTTAGTTAGGACCCAAATTTATCCTAACACACATCAACATGCTTCCACAAACTTTGAAGCCACTTTGAATGTAGTGTTAACACTAGGTCAGCCATTACTCGTGCTAAACACCATAAAACTATTAAGTACATGCTTCCCACTTGATCAAGACGACACACGAACCACAAAATATCTTTTTCATGATCTAGAACAATCCATGAACCACCTAAGATCTAACAAATATTGCATCCAAACTTGCATCATAGAAATACTTCAACCTATAATATATGATTAGCCTTATATACACACTAATGCATGAAACACACACTGTACTACACCAAATCATGAGAAATATTGAATTATAAAAGGTACAATCAACTTAAGCAACTTCCCAGATTTGCACAAACTAAAACCAAACTGCAAAAAAATGTGGAGGAAATGCATTTCTCCCAAACCACATCAACAAACAACACTAAAATCCTAGTTCACACACTAGTGAATGTATCTCACTTTGCACAATGATTCAAAATCCCAAACTCTAGATATATCAACTACTGACAACCCTAAACAACATATCAGATATCAGATCCTCATAGGCATAGCATCAACACAGAAGAAATGTGGAGCACATCCCAGAGCATGTTCTAAGCATTTACACAACACTATTTTCTTTGTTTATCAAATTTTCTCAAAAGCACTTGGAAATAGAGCACCAAAGACACCATCTCAACACATAACATTATTCCAACACATCTCCAAACACTGCAACATAAAGATAGCTCCATGTACTCACAACACTTCCTCAATATCTCAACTATACATGCACAAACAAAGTTATTCCATACATGCACCAACTGCAGCAAAGTATTTCTCTCTTTTTCACAATTTTCTCAATATCCTCAACATCTTCATCATGCAACAACCTTCCTCAACACATAGTTGACATCAATGACAACACTAGCTTGTTGACATCAACGATAACACCTTCATACTTGCAACACATTTTACCTCCCAAAATACAATGAGGGTTGTTAGATTATATTTTAAATCAATTTTGGAAACTAAATATTGGAAATATGGCCCTAAAGCAACTAATAATTATGATATACTATTGGAAAATTAATTCATATTTCTACTATAATTTATAAAATTTAGGCAAATATGATCTAATCATGTAGCAAATATTGTGGCAATTTTTTGAGTTAATTTTTTTAATGAAAATAAATTCTTTGGAAATTTAAATAAAAGACTATTTAATAAAATTTTGTAAAAAATGTGGCAATTTAGGTCATATTTTAGCTTGAAATATTCACCAAAATTGGATTCCCAAATTTCAACTATTAGCTAATTGGCAAATATTAGCCACTAAAAAAAATACTGGTATATATACTTAGCATTCAACAACACTTCTACATAGTGCAAAAAATTTGACCTACAAAATAGGGAGTTAGAAAAGTGGAAAATGCTTCATTTTTTTAGAAATGTTGGAGAGATAGAAACACTACTCAACAAGGAAGAAATGTCAAAATACAAAAAAAAAGCTAGACAAAGAAAAAATGTTGAGAGGTTAGGTAGAAACATTGAAAGAAATATGGAAACCACATTTTAGTACAAATATGCCAATTTTAATACAAAAGTAGAATGAGCCAAAAAAATACATAAGACACCCTACAAAACATTGTTAGAAAACTAAACTGCAAATAGCTGAATAGTATGAAACCACTTGGAAGAAACTAATGAAGAAAAACCAAAACCAAAATTATGTAAAGTTTTAAAACCTTAGTTGGAAAAAGACACATATGAAGCATTAGATAACAACAAATCCTTGTAAAATCTAGAGTTAGGATGGATGACCTTGCAAATAGCAACCCAAGAAAAAACTTGTACAAAACCATGTTAAGAAATTATTGCAGGCACATAAGATGGAAACAGTGGATTCAAAGATAAAATGCCTTAAATTAGCATGATTGTTGAAATTAAAAATTCCAAAGAGTTAAAAGGAAATAATTGAAGTTAGAAAGAAATGTTGCATCATAAGGCATAAATTTCAAATTGAAAATTACATCCAAGACCATGGAAATGTCAGATTCTTCGAGAAGCGAAAATTGAGCTAGGATCTAATGTTGGTCGTAGATCACATGCAACTCCAATCGAAAGATGATCAAAGATAAAATAGTAGAGTAGAGATAGAATTTTAAAAGAGAGAAAAATAAAGACAATGCAAGATAATTTGAGAATACTCTTGATACTCTCACCAAGCTATCACTAAACTAGTGAAGGTGAGAATAGAGTGTTATATATAGAAAAAATAGGGCATATACATCTAATAGGTGCATTAACTCCTACTACCCATAAAAGGTGGGAGGTTTTACCTACTTAGTAAATACCAAAACATGTGGCATAACCTTCTCAAGTGAAGACAAAAGAGAGGTGAGAGGTGGAACAACAAGAAAAAGGAGAGTGAGAAACCCAACTACCCAATGACCTACTTAGGTAAGGACAAAATAGTTGTTATGAAAGGTGGTACAACAAGCCAAAAGAGGGTGTGTAACTAAACTACCCATCTGTGGGAGAGAGTGACACATGTAGCTAATATATTTCTCCATGTGTCCTCATATTAACCACACCTAATAAACCTCAGCAAGCTTAAATAATATGTGTGGGAAAAAAGAAAACCCCTAACATAAGGAAAATAAAAAAAACCTACTCTTACACCTCCTCTTAAGTGTAGCTTAGGTGGGTGAAAATATGGGTCCTGAAAAATAAAGCCTGATGAGGTACCCATGTACATAGAGATCCACCCAAAATAAATAATCCCCCCATAAGAGGAATATCCCCCCTAAATAGAGAGGAAAAATGAAGGACTAAAAATCCCTTCCTAAAGTAGACACCTATCTCACCCCTAGCAAAGCTCGTAAATGAAGGAACTTGATTTATGTGAAGGGTTTGGTGAAGATGTTTGTAGCCTGCTCTGATGTAGAATAATACTTAAGATTAATTATACCTACCTGTATCATCTCCCATATGTAGTGCATATGTTTCTCAATGTGTTTCGTCCTCTAGTGATGAACTAGATTCCTTGAGATTTGTATGACACTCTAATTATCATAAAAAATCAAAATAGGCTTTCAAAATGGAATGTCAAACTCAGTGAGAATATTTTGAAGCCAAATAGTCTCAATGATGGCATTAACTGCCCCTCGATACTCAGCCTTTGTTGATGAAAGAGTGATTGCAAATTACTTCTTACTCGACCAACAACTAGACCAAAACCAAGTGAGAAGCAATACCTTGAAGTAAACTTGTGAACCTAAGAATTGTCTTCCCAATATGAATCTATGTGTCCCACCAATTCAATATCCACACCAATTGCATATTGAATCCCATAATTGTGAGTACCTTGAATATAGTGGAGGATCCATTTAGCTGCTTGCTAATGCAACTCGTGTGGCTCCTACACGAATCGAGAGACCATGCCCACAACATATGAAATTTTAGGTCTTGTGTGAGTCAAGTAAATGATAATCCCAAAAAATTGTCAATATATAGTGCCATCAACCAAGAGTGGAGAACATTTAGCCTCAATTTTGACCCCTAATAGAAATGGAGTCAATCCAGGATTACATTCAACCATGTGAAATTTGGAGTGTATCAAGTACATACTTGGGTTGACAAAGGAAGATATTGTTGACATGTCTGATGGCACAACAACATGCAAATAGAATATTGCTATTTTGTTTCTCCTGAAAGAGAAAGACAACACATGGATATCTTAGCTCCCAAGGTCTTTATAGTTGGTTCTCAACTGTGTTGATGTTGCTCAATGGTCAATCTAACAATAATGTTCAAGGGGCCTACTAGTGTTGAGCTTCTAGATTGTTCTGAGATCAACATAAACTTAAACCTACTCTAACCAAGGTTTTTAAAGAAATGAAAACGATAAATCAAAGCTTTGGAACATAAAATAATGATAATTCATCCAATTTAACCAGACTTGTTACCTTTCAAGGAATTCCTAACTAAAACTGCAGAACAAAATTGAATTGTGATTAACACATAGTTTCATTCATTCACAGTGCTAATTTTAATAGCAGATTGCAAATCACTATTTAAACAAAACATAAAATCAAACTTCATCCCTTGAAAGCTTCTCAAATCAAATGATTAAATCAAGATAAATACCATTCTGGAACACAATATGAAGTAGATTCAAATCTGATTGCTCCTACTGTTGATGAAATAGATAAGCAACATTTACAAATCTGGCACAATCACCAGTGTACAGAAAACCTATGACTCCAAATCATTTCCATCTACACTAAGAAAACTTGAGGTATACATTACTTTTTATGTTGAATCTAACTCCTAACTAAGAAGACAAAAGAAGCTCCCATTACAAAGAATTAGGATGCAACTCTGTCTCCTCTACCTTCAAAAAATTTGTACTCTTGAAAATCTATCTCTAAACCTATTTACTCTATATTCTCCTCTAACTACCTCTATTCCTCCTCTAACCACCTTTTCTAACTTGTTTTTTTTTCTTACAAAGAGGAAAGAATGCCATATATACAGAGTGTACCAAAAAGAATGTGGTGTCCCCTGTTTTTAGGGTTTACAAAATATTTGTTGGTTGCAGGAGGATCGACACTAAAATCTTCTGAATATAGTTGATTTTGCATTAAATGTGTATCCCTGTTGTCCATGTCAGTGAAAGATCATCCCTAGGAGAAGACTTCATATCTTTTGTAGCTATAGCATTAACTTCATGCCTATGTGTCCATCTTGAATGCTCTAAAGCATTACCATTAATGTGGGTCTACCCTTTTGCCAGTAAACCCCAGCTGTCACTATGACTCACAGTTTCTTTCTTCCATTTGGCCCCCTTATCTACAAGTCGATCATCTTCTTGAAGCGGCACTAGACTTCCCATTAGATCCAAACACCATCATTCGCCGAGGCTAATCCATCGAAGCCTCATTCCACCGAACCAGATCCACACGGTTACATTTTTTTTGATCTTCTTCGGAGTTAGTCAACCAGTCCAACTATCACGATGCACTTTGCCCAGCCTCTTTGATTCCCGGGAAAACATACTCCCACGTAAGACTCGAGGTGGTCAAAGGTCGTCCAGATAGGTCATTAATACGGTGAGACACTAATAATTGTGTCTCCCGATGGAATTCTCTCTTCCAGCTATCGTGGCTTCAAGATGATTGTCAAGGAATTTCCTTGAGCCTTTTTAGCGAGCACCCATGTCGGGGCATGTGGGAAGACACCACGCCAATTCATGCTGCAGCCGGCAGAGACACCTGGTCGGCAGACCTTTCATCGGCTTTATTCCATTACGAAGGAGAAACATGTCGGCGAGACCATTGCTAGTCGGCATGACCTTATGTCGCACCCCTTCATTCTCCCCAAGCTCATTCTATATCGGCAAGACCCTATCGGGTCAGCAAGACCTTTCATCGAGACCACAACTCTTTCGGCGACACCATGGCAAGTGGTGAGACATTTTTTAAATGAAATAATTCAATCTTGCAAAGCAGTGCCTCATTGGTTCTCAAAAAGCAAATAAAATATTATTACGAATTCCTAGTAAAGAAACCCAACTCGATGAAGCGGAACCAAAATGGGAACCGAAACAAGTCATTGACGACACCCTCATTCAAAACCGGCGGGGTTGGGGCCGAAAATATCAGGCAGGACGAGTCAAATGAGAACAAGCCATGGGAATGACCATCATTTTCTCGATCCTAGACTACATCGGCCTGCGTCCATAAAATAAAAGCCCGATAAAGGAAAAGACTACAGCGACCAAATTGATGAGTCGGGACCGAACCGGCAGAACAAGAAACTAATTAAAGTTTAGAGGTTCAGTTCATTCGTCCGCTACATCGCAAAAAGACAAAGAAAAGGAAAAGGAAAAAGAAGAAAGGGAGAAGATACCCATGATGAAACAAACAATAAAAAAGAAAAAAGAAGCGAGGACACCACCAGGCGGGTAAAACGGGGCACGAACTAGAAAATTATTAAAGTTTTAGGGCTTGGTTCCAGTTCTGGTTCTAGGTCCGCCAGAACAAAATGGACAATGCCAAGGAAAAATTCCTAAGGCACATAACACAAAACCAAGGGAAAACGACAAACAAGCAGGAGAAAAGGAGCAACCCAAAAAGTTAGTCGAAAACAACCAACGAAGAAGAAACAAAAAGAGAAGCGGAGTCAGACTCAGGATGGAACTCGAACCTGAAATGTCAAAAGAGTTCAATGATTTTAGATCGAACCGGGTCCGTGAGAACAAAGACTAGGAGAAAACAAAGTACATGGGACCAGGCAGAAGGAAACGGAACAAGACCGGAACCACGGACCTGAATTTCTAGAATTGATCTTAGTCGGTTAAATCCGGTGAGAACAAAAAGAAAAAGCCCAGAAGAGGAAAAGAAGGTCAAAGGAAAAGAAAAAGAACAAGGGGGCCCATTTTTATTCCAGAATAAAATGGGAGGTGGATGCTGAGGCATAACAAAATGGCGACTCGGCTGGGAGAATGGTTTAACCATTTTCAAGAAACCGAAGGATTCAGCTACACAGAACTCCTGGTTTATGAACATCACAACTCCAGTTGGGTCAGTTTTAACAACCAAGGTTGATCTAGAATCTCAAAATGTAAGCCAACAGTGACAAGCCCTTAATCTTGTGCTTGTGATTGCATCGCTCTTTCATTAAATTTTTTCAACTTCATCTTTGGATAACAATGAGATTTGAGCTACATAGGTTGATTCCTTTAGTTGTCATCAATATGAGTCCTAGGTATTACTCTCTGCTTTAGCCGGTGTCCATAGCGATGGAGATACCTCGGTTTTCCCCAGTATTGCTCTCTGCCCGATGGCGTCCGCGCTGATGGGAATCTTTTGGAATCACCCATTCATATTGAGTCCTCTTTTCTCTTTAGATAATTCTCTCTCTCTTTTTTTTTCTTTTGGAGTTTTAGATATTTCATTCAATTTTTTTTTTTAATATGTCAGATGTTTAACATCTGTTTTGGGTTGAAAACTACCATGGACCTCATAACAACATCTGGGGAATCAAAATTTTCACTCAAATCTTACAACACTATCACCCTAGGACAAATATACCATTACAAAGGGAGATGATCTTGATGATTTGTATTAGATTCCGAGCAGCTGGCAGAGGTTATTTACTTTGCACCTTGCTTTCAAGACTTTCCACAACCCTCATTGACAATGGGCATAAAACAACGAATTTAGGACAAAATCACCCACTCAGAAAACCTGAAAATACCTAAACCACTTCTCTCCTAACAACCAAAGTATGCTTCAGATAACAACCCACCATTTCAAAATGGAAAGAATAGAGAAGTCCCAAAGAACAAACAAGATAGAAACCAAACAGCAAAGGAAACGAGAAAACAAAAAGAAATGACAAACAAACAAACAACAAAACTATTTACAAACAAAAAATCAAATTATTTACAAACAGGAAACAAACAAAATATTTACAGAAGAACAGCAAACTACTTACATGCAAGACAGAATTAGAAAGCCCTATGACTTGAAATAATGCTTAAGAAACTGCCCATTGACAGGCAAGGGAACAGGTTCTCCAGTTAAACTACTTAGTCTGAAAGCATTTTCTCCTAGGATCTTAGCAATCTGATAGGGACCTAACCAGAGCTTGTCAAATTTCTGGTGATTGCCCTTCTTTACACTAGCTTTATCCCATAGTAGCACCAGATCTGATATCCTGAAGGCTTTGATTTTGGCTCTTTTTTCAAACCAACGTTTGACAACAGCCTGGTGTCTAAAGAATTGTTGCAAGGCGGCATCTCTCTACTCTTCTAGTTTTAATAAGGTAGCTAATCTTACTTCTATCCTATCATCTCTAGAGTATAATTTTTGCATGAACTCAAGGATAGGTATTTTCAAATGAATAGGGAACATAGGCTCTTGTCCATACACTAGCTTGAATGGTGAAGTCTTTAAAGCAGCCTTGATCCTAGTCCTATCTTCCCATAACGCAAACCTTAGCTGGGTGTGCCAGTCCCTAGGGTTGTTTTCTAACAGTTTCTTTATTACCCCTAAAAGATTCTTATTGGTTGACTCTGCAACTCCATTGCCTTGTGGGTAATAGTTCAAAGAATATTTCAAGACAATTTTTTGATCATATGCCCAAGAAATGAACTCAGCAGAAGAAAAGGAAGAGCCATTATCACATACCAAAGTGAAGGGTATCCCAAACCTAGTTGTGATGCATTCGGTGAGGAACTTGATCACAACCTCTGTTGTGCTATTCTTGAAAGGGATAGCCTCTGTCCATCTTGTGCAGTAATTAGTAGCAGTCAAAATAAACTTGTGTCCTGCATAGGAATTTGGGTTAATGACCCCGATAAAGTCTAGCGCCCATTGGGAAAATGGTCTTACCTCGTAAACAGGCTGCAATGGCATGGCTGGATGGTGTTCCTTTGATGCATAAATTTGACATATG
Source organism: Sequoia sempervirens (assembly GCA_007258455.2). Taxonomy (NCBI): domain Eukaryota; kingdom Viridiplantae; phylum Streptophyta; class Pinopsida; order Cupressales; family Cupressaceae; genus Sequoia; species Sequoia sempervirens. The sequence continues at coordinate 131,048 of VDFB02349555.1, read as the reverse complement.
CGACATGTTATTACATGTTGATGAGCATCTTTGAACACACAAGGCCAGTAATAGCCAGATCTGAGGATCTGGTGTGCCAATGAGTCTACAGAACCATGACCTATGCCGTGTTTCCCATGAAATTCAGTGATCACATGTTTATCCTCTTGCTGATCAAGGCATCGTAGGTATACTCCCTCAAAATTCTTCCTATATAGCAATCCTCCCTTGAGCATGTAATGAGAGCTCTTCATTCTCAGCGCTCTCCTTTGAGTGGCGTTCATTCCCTCTGGACATCGATTGTTGAGCATGAAATAGATGATATCAGCATACCAAGGGTCGTTGGAGAAGGATCGAGTTTTGTATTGCTGGCAAATGATGTTGTCACCGGTAGTCGCCATGGACTTAGACAGGAATGTACCTCTGACAAGTTTCATAGGGCGTATCTCTAGGTCGAACTCCTGCAGAATGGCCATCCATTTCCCTCTTCGTTCTCCCAATTCGCTCTACATGAGTAGGGACTTCACGGCTGCATCAGGAACTACCGCAATAATCTGACTTCGGAGGATGTAGTGCCTGAATTTCTTGATAGCCCTGACTAGTGCAAAAGCTTTCTTTTCAAGAGGTGGGTACTTAACTTCAACATTTTTGAATGGAGAGCTCATGAAAGTGATTGGCCTCTCCTCTGCCTCTCCTCTTCGTTGAGTCAGTACTGCTACACAGGAATGTTTAGAAGCAAAGGAATAAATGTAGAATGGATTCAAGTAGTCAAGGCTGGTAAGGAATGCCGCTTCTGAAATGGATCGCTTGACCTGTGAAAACGCAGCCTTCGCCTCATCACTCCATTTTATCTTGGCATTTTCCTCATCATTTCATTCAGCGGTTTAACAATTTCTGCAAAGCCTGTGATAAAATTTCTCACAAAATTGATCTTTCTGAAGAAGGATCTCATCTCCTTCTTACTTCCTGGCATGGCAATCTTTAGAATGGACTCAACTCGGTCTGGATCAATTGATATCCCTCTTTCTGAGATTACGTGTCCCAAAAGCTTCCCTTCAAAAACTCTAAACACGCACTTTTTAGGATTCAAGGAGACTCCATACTGGATACATCTTTGAAGAACTTTGGCTAAGTCTGCAGCGTGGTTCAGTCTATCCTTGGAGAACACTTTCAGGTCATCCATGTAAACAATGATACATTTTCCAATTAGATCTTTGAATGCTACATCCATGGCACGCTGAAAATTTTGTCCAACATTTATCAGACTGAATGGCATCCTTCTATATGCAAACGTTCCCCACTTAGTAGTGAAGGTTGTCTTCATCCTGTATTCACAATTAACCATTACCTGATTGTATCTAGAGTAACCATCGGGGAATATCGCCGAGATCCATTGGCGATGCAAGACTTCATCTAGAAGAGTAGGTGAGTATCCTTTTGAAGCTGCATTCGATTCACGAGATCCACACAACCCTGATCTCTCCATTTTTCTTTACCAGTTTGGGACTAAGTTAAGCCACCCATGTTAGATCATCATCGAGGGGAAGATTATTCTTCTGAAGCGGTTGAACCTTTTAAGGATCCATTGGTTCCAATCGGTAGTTGGCGTTGTTTTTGTTGGTAAAGCGGCCGAGGGCTTCAAAGGAATGGTATGAGGTTAATTACGAGGAAGCGTCAAATGTTTTAAATCCTCATACCCTAGGCTATCACAACAATATATTTCTTGATTGCCTCGATTATCTTTTACGATTGTTTTGGAGAATCTTTCCATATGTAAACATTTCTTTGAGGTGATTAAGCTAGGTTAACAATTTCTTATTCACCTCCTTTATCTTGACTGATATTTTCTCACGAGGCCCTTGGAGTGCGAATCAAAAATTCTTTCCAAGGCCACCATTCCCTTGGGAATGCTGTTACTCCTCAAATTGAGGACCCCCTCTGTATCACTATCTCTAGGGTTCCAATCTCCTTGATCCATGTTGGACTCATCAATGATTTGTCCTTCAAAAACATGGAACTTGCTAGAAAGAAGTAAGGATATGTCGTCGTCATCAAAAGGCAGAAGTTCGACATTATGGGGAACAGCAGTGGATAATAAATTCCGCTAAGAATTTCTGTAAGCTTGGAGCCTTGCGCGGGTTCAGGTGCTAACTTAACCTTCAAATAAGATAAATATCGATTCCTCTCTTAGGATTAAGCTAAATCTGAGAAAGCATCAAAGTCCTTCAATTCATAAGTTCCATACCGATTTCTATAAGCTGCCGGCCTTCTGTGTGACATGTGTATTAGTTTAGCACTTGCTTGATAACAATTTATGAATCTCCCTTGACCATCAAGGCTATGACTTTCTTCTTATGTGCAAACATCAGCCCCCGAGCTAGAGCTTCATATTATGTTACGTTGTTAGTGCATCCAAACTGCAACCTGTAAGAAGCAAAGAAAGTTTTCCCTCTCGGACTGGTTAATTCAATCCCAACACCACATCCTGTTTTGGATTTAGATCCATCAAACGTGAGGGTCCATAGCTGATCATAAGCTGGGGTTGGTCCTTTGGGGGTTATTGTGGGCGTTTGGATAGAGTGAGCCATAGGTGGGGCTACTTGATCTTTTGCCTTAGATATTGGGAACAGGTGTTCAACAGGTCCTTTAGGTACACTTTCCAATTCCTGCACAACTATATCATATAATATGTGGCTATCCTTTTGACAATAAATTGTGCCTTTGGTTAATCCCTTGGGTTTTGGTATACTCGTGAGTGCAGGGGCTGTCAAACAAACCTTGGGGTTATCTCATCAATATGCTAATTCAGAAATGTGTGTGGGGTAGGTTCAATTTGAGAAGGAACTTTCCTTTGAAGGTATCTTATCCTGGTTAACATTATTGCTTCCTTAGCTTCAAATGAGAAGTGATTTGCAATGGTCTTAGGGTGACTTAAGCTAGCTTCCTCAGCTTGAGAAACATGATTTAAAATGTCAATGCAAGGTTGGCAAGTCAATTTAGAATGATTTTGGTAATGCACCTTGCACCAATTAGGGAGTAGAAGAGTTTGCAAATTGATATCCTCCCCTAAGACTAGCCGATCTTGTTGCAACTTCTTGATTAATACCTATTGATTGTCATTAGTCATAGAATCAGGGAACTCTTGTATTGACATGTCCTTAGAATCAAGAACTGAAAAGGTTAAAATTTCCTCCCTTTTATAAACCCCTATCCCAGTTTTGAAATAGGCTACCTCATTGGGGCAATCGTATTTTAGTGATGACATGCTTGGGGTAGGGTTCACTTCAATCCTAAATAATAATAGGCACTCCCCTCCATGGTAGCCACATATGTGAAAATTCAAGGGAGAGATATCCCCTATACCTTTCATCAAATCTCTACTTAACAGCATACTATAGGTCTCAGGAATGTCTACTACTTGAATGTCTATGTTGGTTTAAATCCTAGGGTCTAACCCTACTTGGACATGTATGTTTCTTAACTCTCCCACTACATTAACCTCTGTCTTGTCAAGTTGGATGACCTACTTGTTTGTTTGGAAAGGGTTCAATCCCAATTTCTTGCATATAGAAAATGACATAACATTGTTAGAAGCTCCTGAATCTAACAGACAATTATGTAGGTTCTTCCCACAAATCCTTAAACTCAAAAGAAATGGTGGAGTACCTACCTTGCTTTTGTACAAGGCTGTGTTCATGTCTGCAGCAGGGGTTACCTTGTTTTTCCCTTTTGATTTATCAGCTTGCTCCAAGGCTTTCAAGACTATCTCCTGTTGAGCAGGGCACCACTTTAAGATGTCAAAGTATGACAAAGAATTTTTATGTTTCTGCATCTCATAAACAATATCAAATTTTGTGTTATAACTTACATTGCCTTTGAAAACACCAAGAGAATTACCTTTGTTATAGGAGTCAGGTGGCCCTTTTGGTGGAGGAGGGTTGTTATCAGCACTTTGATCTAGAGGCACCATGTGATTAGGTGGTGTTGATGTGGTGAATGGACCCTTATTTTGATTTCTTAGGAAGTGTCCTCCCTTTGTCTGAAAGGCTTGGGCATCATACATGTCTCCCTCTGGTTCATTCTCACTCTGCATTGGGAATGAGGGCTCTTCTTCAAAGAGGTCATAATTCATAGCTATATCCATTGAGTCACCTCCTTTTCTTGAGTTCCCTTGGAACGTTTGGGCATCTTCCTATGCCATCTTGA
>VDFB02349555.1:100976-126763 GCA_007258455.2 Sequoia sempervirens | reverse complement strand
TGCTCGAAGTCAAGTCTTGGCGAAAGACGAATGTCTTGCCGACTGTCAAGTGCTTCGGTGAAACTTGAGGAGACTTGGTGAGACCTCTTGGCGAACGGCAAAGTCTTGCCGATGGAAAAGTTGAAATCAATGTGACTCATGACCATCGATATGGGTCTTGTCGATGAGGAAAACTCTTACCGATAGGAATGAAATGGTATCGATGGATTCAGTATGACTCATGGCGTTCGCTATATCATCTTGCCGACTGGTAGAACCTATGCCGATATTGAATGCTGGTTGTGTTGGCATCGGGTAGACACGGTTAGTGTCTTGCCAACATGCCAACACAGGTTGAACGCCCTTGACCGTTTGAATTTCCTATGTGGCGTCTCATGGACCAATCAGAGGAAGCAAAATTCAAATGGTTGGCAGTTAGATTTTTGCAACAGCTGTGACGCTGGAGCTAAGTTGTATGCAAGGAAAAATCTGCAATGGGATGGAAACTTTCTACGATGGGTAATGGTGGATAAGGATGAACAGAGGAGAAAAATCAGGATGTGATAAGATTTAAAGGAGAGCATTATGAGTTTGAAGAGATGGAGAATCAGATTCTTAAGAGCATTTTCTGTAAGAGATTGAACAGTGAATGTAGCTACTGTGAACTGATACCAGAGAGTTGTATCTCTGCATTGTATGTAATTGTTTGTTACTGTAATACAAAGAGATTCAGCTTGGTGTGGTGGGTTTTTTCCCAAAAGGGTTTCCCACGTAAATCTGTTGTTCATTGTCTGTGTATTATTTTTGTTTCTGTAAATCTTTCATGTGTGTCTTAATTGGATTGTAATTTGAAAATTAAAAGTACTGTCTGCATTCTTCCCTGTGGTTTTGACGTTAGGATAGTTGTTTCTGCACCTTTGTTTTCCTTACAGTTAGGGTAAGGTTCCTTAATGGGATTAGGGGCCGACAAAGTTATGATCTTATCTCTCAACAACTTCTATAAGATGGAGGTATAAGATTCTGATAACTTTGTGAACTTTTGATTGCGTCTGAGGCCGTTGTCATTAGCAGCGGCTACTACATTCGCAACGACTTTTCCTTTTCTAGAGATTGATACAATGGATTTTCCTTCAGAATGGGAGTGCGAGAAATATTCCCCGAACTGAGCAACCATCTAGTGGTACTCTCGTAAAGCCGCACACAGATGCGCGAAAGAAGGATATTTCATTAGGGAAAACTTATTTTTCCAAGGCCTTTGTAAGTTGCCTGTGAATACCTTCTGCACATCAAAGTCGGGCAGCTAGTACGAGATTTGTGAAAGGAGTGCTTGATAGTGCGCTATGAAGTCAGTGATCTTCTCATTGTCTCCTTGCTTACATTAGACGAGCTATGAGGTGGTCATCTTCGGCCCGATGTTTGCTTGGAACTGCCTAAGGAATTGGTTAACAAGTTAATTAAATGAGAAGATAGGATTGTCAGGAAAGGAATACTACCACTCGAGTGCTATGTCCTTGAGAGATCGGGGAAATAATTTAGCCATCAAAGCATCATGATGGAAGAAGTCGGTGCAAATAGCGTTAAAGGCAGACACGTGTGTCTGCGGATCCCCCTTTGCCACCAAACTTCTCAAACTTTGGAATCTCCATTCCCTGAGGGAAGGGAGTGTTTAAGATAGTGACCGAAAAAGGACTATGTCAGAAGAAGGGCTGGAAAATGGGTTGGGCCGAGGCCTGGGAAAGGCTCGCTAGCTAATTCTGCATCTTACCCATATTATGAAGTAAAGTTTTTAGAATAGGGTCGTTAGAAGATAGAGGGCCAGAGGATCCTCCTCCTCCAGAGCCCTCGCTAGGTCCACTTCCAGAACCGTCACCGGTGTGACTTCCGCCAGAGCCACTATTGAAGCCACCACCATGACCTCCACCAAAACCACTTCCGCTAGCACCACCTCCGCTACAAAATCCACCACCACTACCAAAGCCTCCACCACCTATCTTGCCAAAACTGCCACCCTCAAAGGTGACATAAGGGGTAAAGCTAAAGCCCAACGAGAGATTATTCACTTTGACAGTTTTCAATTGATTAGGGATGGAAGGAATATTAATGGAAGGGACAACATCGGTCATGTAAACTGATGTAGGAGGCATTGATACTCCTAATTGTCTCTTGGGCTCTTTGAAGGTGACTCCTTGTGCAGACCCAGAGTTTCCCAAAGGAGCACATGCTTCGGCAATACCAAAGAGACTACTTAGAAGTTCGACGCCCGTTTGATCCTTTCCCATCATATGTTTTAATTCGCTAACAACCCAAGTGGCCCTAGCCATCTTCAGATTTATTTCCAATGGTGTTCAAGGTCACCCAATCCTTTAGTGAGGGAAGATACATAATCAACGAGAATTTGAACGATCTCATGCTCATCCACTGAAGATGGTGTGGGAGACGTAGGAGGAGTGGGAATGTGATCGGTCTCGTCAACAAACCCCATCTCATTCCTCGACAACTGTTCTTGTGCGGTCAAACTAATGGCAGGATCAAAGAAAAGACCTTTAGAGATACCAAGCGAGACCTTCATTCTATCCATCAGGAGGTGTCATATACTTCTCCTCACAATATGCCTAGAAGTTGTGGACTGGGTTGTGATGCTCATAAACCTTCACAACATGCAAGGTCACAACAACCACGAAATATCTAAAGGGAGTTTAAACATCAATAGATGAACAAAAGCTGGTTCACGTCAGGTTCACCAAAAATGTAAGAGAGGGGGACCACTGCATGCAAGACCCCAGGTCACAGAGGGTCGAGACGCGATAGGCTTCCCTAAATTACCTTAGATAAGTGTATGTTTAGGGTGTGAGGATGAGAATGATGAGGACTCCTAGGATCCTACGATCACTCTACAATCTGAGTTTCAATGTGGGGCTAGGCGAGTTGATCTTCAAGTCTAACTCTGCACCTCAGGGAGCTCTATGCCCAAGGACGTCAACGCAAACTTCGGACGACAGCACAGTGCGCTGGCGTCTCAGAAATGCGCTGTGGTCCATACAATCAGACAACGGCTAAGACAAGGTTAAACACACTAAAATGACTTATCAACCTAGCTAGTTAACTAAAAGGCCAAAATGATGTGATTAAATAAACCAAGTAATCTCTAATGTTATAAAGCAAATAAGAAAAAGTGATAAAGATGAGGAGAATCTCACCAATGAACTCATTCGCTAGCTGATCCTCCAAGACCTCACACACATACACACAACAAGAGAGAGAATGTTGGGGGTGGCTGTATAGGGGCCTGCCTCAGTTAGACCCCTGTTTAGGTGTTCCCACCTCCACGAACAACCAATGGAAAGGAGATAAAGAAATGATAAACACAAGCACTACAAAAATAGTACTATGCTACTCAACCAAATGATAGAGGAGAGGAGAGGGAAGCTTACCACCTCCACCAAGAGCACTCAAGGCTACTTGGAGGAGAAATGAGAGGAACTCAAGCCTCTACTGCAATGGTGTGGTCCCAAACTTGCTCTACCAATGTGATGGAGCGTGATGTTTTTGCTATGGAATGCTTGGAAGTGAGCTTGTGGGAGTAAGAGTGAGCTTCAAGTGATGTAGAGTTCTTCCAATTTTCATCCAACCTCTATCCAACCTCTAAAGCAAGTTCAAAGGCTTGAATATGAAGGAATGAGGAAAGAAATGACCATATTCAGGTCGGGTGGCCGAAGGAGGAGTTACAACTTCGTTGCCAATGGGAAGAGTAACGCCTCTACTGGCTGAGCTGCATGGACATCTGTGTGCCGCACGGGTGTCCCCGACAGAAACGCCTCCACTGACACACAAAACATGCACCAAGTGGACCGCCATTAGTGGGCTTAAGTGAATTAAGCCTCTAACTTAGGTTTTCTAAAGTGTAATAAGAGAAAAAGGGGAATTGCACCTAGGGTGCAAATTTGCTCTTATACAAAATGTTTTTGGACTTTAGCTAATAGGATTTTGAATGTTTTGAATTTTTGACTATACAAGATTTTGCAAATGTTGTTGGATTTTTTGATGAATGTTTTATGAATGTTTTTTGGATTTTCGATGAGATTTCCAATAACCTTAAGATATACAAGAACTCGGTCCGATCCATAATGAATTGCCCCCAGTATTATGTAATAGAATACCTTGATATAGGCAAGACAGACTGACCTTTGGAATATTCCAAGTAGTACTAAAGGGGATACAATACTTTACGATATTAAGCTATGATATGGACATGAGTGGGTGATGGAATAAATAGGATGAATGATGCGATGGATGGATGGTGATGCAAAAAATGATAGGATAAAGAGCCAACAAAATAGATGGAGGTGCTTTATTTATGTGAGGTGCTTGTTTGCCAGGTTTTCACCAAGGTACTTGCCCAAAGCACCACCAAAGTGGTTTTCACTAGAGGACGATTGTTTTTCTTTAATTTTTCAATCCTTTTTCTCATTTTTTGGATTTTGATCATTTTTTGGTTTTTTTTGTATTTTCAGATTTACACCCTTTAAGACTAGACATAAAAATTTTTAAGATGCAAGTTGTTGGTTGGTTCCTGCAAGGGTTCACAGTCAAGTGTAGATAATTGATATGCTCCTAATCCATAACTTCTTGTGATATAAAGGGACCTAACTAGTTAGGCTCAAACTTTCCTTTACTGTCCTAATTTAGAAGATTATTTTGATTTTGCTTTAGAACAAGATCCTCTACTTGGAAAGAACAACATTTGATCTTCTTGTTATAGCTTTGTTTCAGTCGGTTTTGATATACTTGCAAGTGATTAAGAGAATCAAGATGATCCTCATCCAAGAATTCTAGCTCATTCAACTGAGACACTATGTATTCTTAATCAGTGATCAAATTCTATAGTGCGACTCGTAGTGATGAAAGCTCAACCTCAATAGGCAAGATGGATTATGATCCATAGACCAATGAGAACTAGGTTGTACTTATAGACGTGTAGATATGGGTTTGATAGGCTTAGAGGGCGAGATTTAATTGTAGATGCCAGTCACATCTAACTTCATTGACCATTTTCTTTAGGATTTTTAGAATGGTCTTGTTTGTAGCCTTAGCTTGACTATTTCCTTGGGGGTAATATGGGGTAGAGAATCGGCGTTGGATGTTGAATCTTTGACATAGCCCTTTCACATCCTGATTTTTGAAGGGTGTTCCATTGTCTGAGAGAATGGTTTATGGAACACCATAATGATAGATAAGGCAATTCAAGATAAACTTAGAAATTTGCTTCCTCGTTATGTAGGTCATAGGAATGGCTTCAACCCACTTGGTAAAGTACTTAGTGGCTGTTATGATAGAAATGTGGCCATTAGATGAGGTGGGAGTGATTTTTACTATGAGGTCAAGCCCCCACTACGAGAAAGGCCAAGGTGTGACCATTAGTTGGAACTACTGAGCTAGAGCATGAATAAGATCTCCATGCTATTGACACTAGACACACTTCTACACATACTGATGAGATTATCTTTCCATGGTTGGCCAATAGTACCCCATCCTCAACAGTTTCTTAGCTAAATTCATACCACTAGAATGGGAGCCACATATGCCATCGTGTACTTTTGTTAAGGCAGTCAAGGATTCCTCTTGGTTAAGACATCATAGTAATGTTCCTTCTATGCTTCGATGGTAAAGGGTATCACCTAGGATCATGATTCGGGATGCCTTTTTGACAAAGGTCTTTTTAAGGTTAGAAGTGATATCGGATGGGAGGATTCCTCTACTTGGGTAGATGAATATGTCATGATACCATGGGGATCCAGGACCAACAATGACACATGAAAATTTAGATTCTTTGTTTTCAAAAGCTAGTACGAGAAGTTGTTCTACCAAGAATTCACATTGAAGGACGTTGTGTGACATGTCTAACAATGATCCAATTGTTACCATAACATTTGCTACTCGGTTGTTCATGCAAGGAATTTTCTCAAAAGCTGTGACTCATGGCCTCCTTCTTCCCTTCGGCCCTCTTCCCGCTCCAGGTCTGTTGACACCATTTCCTACCGGCGAGACTAGCTCCCTTCACTGAGACATTACACCGAAGTCGCGTCCTTTCGCCGAGAGCTCATTTCATTTTGGGGAGACTTTGCTTGGTCGGTGAGACATTACACTGAGCTAAACATGCTACACCAAGGGCACAAAATATGTCAGCAAGACCCTATCGGGTTGGCAATACTTTTCGTCGAAGTCACCTCCCCTCGCTGAGACTCTCTGAGTCAGCAAGACTTTATTCCTTCGGCTAAACATCATGCCGAACTTACATCTTTCAGTGAGACTTCATCAGGTCGGTAAGACTTCTCTCTGAATTCAAATCGCTACGCTGATACCGCCTCACCTTTCGGCGAGACTTCCACACGTCGGGGAGACATATGAAAACCTACGGTGATTTAAAATATCATGGCGACCAACGGGTCCCAAATGAATCCTCCAAAACAAGTGCCTCTATTAGTTCCAAAAGTACATAGAATATATCATTAATATCATGCCTTCAATTTTAACAAAAAGAAACCCAACTCTGGCATAGGCGGAATCAAAATTAAACCAAAAAATGACACCTTCATTCAAAACCGGCGGGGGCGGAACCCAAACAAAACCAGAAACAACACCCCCCTTTAAAACCGGCGGGGGCGGGGCCAAGACAAAATCAGAACCGAGACCGGAGTCGGGACGGGAACAAACCATGGAAATACTCAACATTTCCAAGTTCATCCCACATTCCGGCTCCGCATCCGCAAAAGCAAAGAAGACGCAAAGGCAAAACCCGACCAAGTGATCAGAATCGGGACAAGAACCAAACAAACACAGTGGAATAGGGATAGGAACCAAACCCGAACCAACGGAACCGGGACCGAAACCAAACCTGAACCAATGGAATCGGGACCAGAACCAAACCTGAACCAAATTTTTTTCAAAGTTTTAGGTTTGGATTCTGTTCCGAACCCGCTTCTGACGACACCCAAAAAAGACGATGAAGACAAACGAAGGAAGAAAAAGGGAAAGGTTGAAAACACCCCGTGGCAAAACGAAAGGAAATAAAAGAAAAAGAACGAGACACGCGGAATCGGGACCAGAACCAAACCCGAACCAAAGGTGAGCAAGGTAGAAAACAAAAGAGGCGGAACCGGGACCGGGAAAGGAATAGAAAACAGAACCTGGAAGGAATTCCAAGTTCGGTTTCTGTTTCGGTTCCGAGTCCGCCAAAACAAAAATAAAAATGCCCAAGGCCGAAAAGAAAATAGCTAAGGCACAGGACACCAAACCAAAAGGAAAACGACCACCAAAGAAGAGAGAGAAAAGAAAAGCGGAGTTAGAGTCGGGATGGAAAACAAACTAGAAACCTACAAAGAATTCAATGTTCAAATTCAGCTTCGGACCTGACTCTGACAGAACAAAAGTCAAAAATAAAGGAACTGTCAGAACTGGAACTAGGGACAGAACAAGACCGGAACTTGGATGTAATTCCAAGCCCGATATTGGTCTCGGTTCCACTTTTGAGAGAATTAAAAGAAAAAATGCCTAAGGCAGAAAACCAAAGACCAAAGGAAAACATAACAGAACAAGGGGGACCTATTTTGTTCCAAAACAAAATGGGGTGGTTATGCAAGGCATAACATGAGGGTTAAAAAGGCATAAATGCAAGGTCACTAAAATAGGTCCAAACTAAGTGTGAAATTGTACTTCCACTTAGAAAGGAGTACAATTTTCTACACTACAACCCCCAAATCAAGTGCCTTACTAGCCAAACCAATCAATTAGGCTACCTTATCAAGCAAACAATCAAGGCCAAAGGCAATCCCTTAACTCAAGACCCTTTCAAGCATATAACCCGAATGCAACAAGTACGTCTAAAGAATTAGTACTTGTACAAAACAACCTTGCTCAAGAATATGAATGGTTCTTTCCTTGCAACCAACCCCATATCTAGGCTACTTGTTCAAACAGGGTGATCAATCAAGCCTTAATGGTACAAAATACACCTAGTCTGCAACCAAATGCACTAGATGAAACACCCTTACAACAACAAGAGCATATTCAAAGTGATACTACACTACTAAATTGGCAAGGAGAGGTGTTTTGTAGGTTGACCAAGATCATAACTCTATAACATCTAACACAAGAATCAAGAACAAAGCTATGGCATTAGTGAAACCATCAAGTAAGGAGTCTCCTCAAGCTTCTAGAGAGGATCAAGAGGGTGTTGGACCATCTATGCCTCAAGTAGCACAAGTCAACCAAAAGAATTAGCAAGGGACCACTAAAAAGCAACTTGGAACTCAATCTCAACCAACCCACTTTCAAGGAGATATTGTTGTTACAAAAACCCAATAGAGGGTAAATGTTGCCTCTTTCAATATACTTGAGAATATGAAGAAGGATAGTGTTAGTATGTCTATGTGGGACTCTTTGTCTATCCTAGGCCACGAGGATTTATTGCAAGCTTCCCTATCAAATATGGGTGTATCAAAGGAGCTTTTGGGTAATCAAGATAAAGTTGTGCTTACTAACACACCCCAGGACAACAAGGAGCAGCCAAACAAAGAGGTAAAACCACCACCATTTTATGTGTCCTTTATCATAGGAGATAGGTTGGTCCAATTTTGTATGATTGAATCAGGGGCTAGTAGTTCCATTATGCCCAAGTAGATTATAGATAAATTGGGTATTGAGTACTAGCCCCTCAAAAAGGGGGTAGTCCAACTTGATGGGACAACTATTAACACTGTGGGGGTCATAAAGGATCTAAGCCTTACCTTGCATGCATGCCCTAACTTTTTCATTCCACAAGATGTATATGTGATTGACTTGCCACCTTAATTTATTGTTTGTCTTTCAAGAGATTTAAATAGGTGACTATCTATCCTTAGATTGGTTACATATATTGTTTAGAACAAGATATGGAATTAAAGTGGCCACTAAATCTAAGTCCATAGCAAAGGATAACATAGAACCATATATACCTTGTGTTTCCAATGCTAATTGTGCCATCTTTGACCTTGATGAGCATGTTGTTGCTCAAGAACCAAGCACCCGAATGGAAGATATCCTAGATATTATTTTGGATGAATGGGAAACTAAAGATGCTAGAGCTGACCCAAATAAGAATTTTGAGGAGGTGGGCCTAGGTGTTTTTTTTGTTCACGAGCCATATTCTTTCATTCCTAGTCTTCAAAAGGAAGACAAACAGCTACATGAACAACAACAAAATGAGGTTTGGAAAATGTTTTTTGATGGTTCAAGAGGTATGGATGGAGCTAATGGGGGTAGCATGCTTGTATCCCTACAAGGTGAAAATTATTACTCAACTTTTTATTTCTCTTTTAGATGTACTAACAACATGATTAAATATGAAGGCCTTATATAGGGTTCAAAATGGGAAAGGAAAAGGAAAATAAGCTATCTACAAGTGTTTGGTGATAGTGAATTGATTGTGAATCAGGTAAGAGGCTTGAATGTGACTAAAAATGACTTGTTGAAGTCATATAAACATAGGCTATGGGATATGATAAAAAATTTGATGCTTTCAATTTGCTTCCATACCTAGGAATTAGAATAAACATGCTGATAGATTGGCTACTATAGGTGCCCAATTTGACATTCCAAATGATGTTAAGAATGATACGATACAACATGCAAAGGTGGTTGGAAGGCCATTTGTTCCTGATAACCACATCCATTGGAAAGGTTTTGAAAGTGATAAGCAAGCGCTCAATTTCTTGCTTGAAGAGGTTGAGTTTATAGCCAAAAACAAAACAAATCTACAATAACGATATGGTGACCAAATTATACAGCTAAGAACAAAAAAGTTGCCAAATGGTTTGACCACTTTGGAGTCCATTTTCAATTTAGATGATCAATTGAAAAGAGGGAAGACCAACATGCATGTTAAGCAGGAGCACTACAAAGAAATGGAAATATTCAAAGGTAAGCTTCTTAAAATTGGTAAACATTTTTCTCAAGAGGATAAAGAATATTTTGTTGCACTTTGTCAAGAGTTCCATGACATTTTCAATTGGGAATATTATGATTTAAAGGGCTTTGATCCCAAGATATCCCAACACACTATTGAGCTTGAGCCAGATGCAAAACCAATGAGACAAAAGTAAAGGCCTTTAAATCCCAAGCTTAAACCACTCATGAGAAATGAATTAAAAAAGTTGATTGAGAGCAACATCATCTTTCTGATAAAGCACACTTCATGCGTTTCTAGTCTTGTCCCTATTAGGAAGAAGAGTGGAGAAATATAACTATGTGTTGAATTTAGAGACCTGAATAGGGCCTCACTTAAAGACCATTATCTATTGCCCTCTATCAAGTAGATTTTGCAAGTTATTGTGGGTTTTGAAAGGTTTTCTTTGATGGATGGTTATTCTGGGTACAACCAGGTGTTAGTAAAGGAAGATGACCAGTATGAGACAACTTTCACCACCAAGTGGGGAACAATGGCATACAAGAATATTCCTTTTGTATTATCCAATGTTGGGAAAACCTTTCAAAGGGAAATGGATATGGCTTTCTAGGGCCTCATGTACAAGATTGTTGTATATTTGGATGATATTACTATTTTCTCCAAGGATGCAATGGAACATTTCACTCACTTGAGGCAGATTTTTGACAGTGCAAAGAGTCAGGGATATCACTTAATCCCAAAAAGTACATTTTGGCTGTGCATGAAGGTAGGTTACTAGGCCATGTGGTGTGAAAACATGGTGTGACCATTGACCCTGAAAGGGTAAGTGCTATTTTAGCTTTGCCTCTACCTAGCCATAAAAAGGGTTTGCAAAGTTTCTTGGGAAGGATAAATTTTGTTAGGAGGTTTATAACTAATATTGGATTTATTAAAACCACTAACAACTATGTTGAAGAAAAATGTGAGTCTCAATTGGTTAAGGGAAGGAAGGGGAAGTTTTTAGGCCATCAAAGAATCCATAGCAATGGAACTACATTGGTAAATCCTAACTTTTCCAAGGATTTCATTCTTTATTCTAATGGGAACACGAATACCATCTCAACTATGGTTAGTTACTTAGGACAAAGATTTATCTGGCAATACATTCTTGTTTAGTATATCTTCCTAAAGGTGAGTTGAGATATGTGGTTTGGATGGAGAGTATGTTTACTCATGTTTTATCATATTCCAAAGTTTCAAGAAGTTATGTTCAACATGCAAAAATATTGAAGTGACAGAAGGGTCATTATGCTTGTCAATTAACTAGTAAGTGTTCTAGGACAATGCGACAAAGGCTTGTAGTGTGCACCTTCCAAAGATAGTGTGTGGATGACTGTTGGGACCAGATAGATCCTCATTGGGAACCACAAGGTGTGTTACTTCTTGTGGAGTTTCATGTGGGCTATTAGACCCGACCTATTTACATGTTTGGACACGTTTGGTTCAAGAAATGCATGGTAACGGATAGTAGTGTGCATAATTCAGAGATAGCGCGGGGAGTTAAAATAGGTCTAAGTTAAGGACCTTGTGGAAGCACACGACATCACGTTCTTTTGATAGCAACAATTTATTTTAGGATTGACCTATTACATGTTTCATGTAATTTTATTTAGGTCCATCTTATGTCATCCTGGTTAATTGCGGATCACTGACCAACATGAATTGGTGTTAATGTAATGTCTTGTATATAATTTAGATTCCACTTCACATGCAGTGTGTGAGGAAGTGAGTGAGTGCGAGAGTAGTTGAGCGAGCAAGTGTTATTCAATGTGAGTTGTGTCTTAATTATTGTGCGCCATCATTAAAATATGATAAGGAGTGTAGGAGTGTAAATGAGACAAGATCAAATCTTGTGTAATCAACATTGAAGTTTCACAAGCTTTATCTTTGTAATCTAGTAGGATTGGTGTTCTACTTGTTGAGTTGGTGCTTAGATATTTGTATAGGGGATTGGTGTCTTTGGTAGGTTGGTGCCTACAAACACAACAGGGGATTGGTGTCTCCGGTACTGTAGTATTGTAAACTTGCACCCTGTAAGAATTTCACCTACACTTTTGTATCCAATTTAGTGTCCACTCCCTTAGTATTTGTGTAGGCTCATTTTATCCCTTACATCAGCCTTTTCCCCTCTTAGGATGCTCAAGAGATATTTTCAACAACTACCATTGCACGTCATCTTTGCGTCAAACCTTGTGCTTTCCTTGTTCTTGCCATTTTTTAGTGTGATTTGTTTGGACACTAACGTGTTGTGTGGATGTTCACATTCTATGCTAGCATCTTGTGACACTTTGACGTTCATATGACCGTTTCTGAGTCTATTGCCACTTGTCACTTACCTTAAATGCCAGTGGTAACAAATCAGGATACTTTGTAACAGTTCGAGAGCCTTCTTTTCCCTCCTATTCTCTCTTTTAAGTCTATCTCTTTTATTCGATTTCCTTTCTCTTAACCTTTCTTTCTTGGTCTCTTACTCTTTCTCTCTTTCTCCCAATCTTTCACAACTCTCTTGCTTGCTACAACGGTCTCATGTTCTCACAACACTCTTTGCAACTCTCTTGGCTCTCACAACCCTCTCTTTCTTTCTCTCTCTTTGGCTTCCTCAAGCCTTGTAGGTCATATCTATCTCTTGTCTTGTGTCTTTGAGCATCTTGGGATTTCTCACATCCCTTGTCCATGCATTTTCTATCTCGTCATTTATCTATTTCACTGACTATTATTTTCTCTATCTATTTATTTGGCTATTTGTGGAGGTAGAAACACCAAAACAGTGGTTTGACTGAGGCAAGCGCTAAACAACCCCAACATTTTCTCTTGGTCTTATGTGTGTAGGTATTAGAGATATTACTTTGTTGGAGGCTACATTGCTTGGTCTAGAAGAGGATAACATTGCTAATGATAAGAGCAATTCATATCCCAAGGATTGGGAATGATATATCCCTATGATAATAATTGAATTAAATTCAATCAATGGTCTATCAATCAATTTAAAATTAAAATTGGTGGATGTTTTGGATGACGGGCTATATTGCATAACTGAGTTGTATGAATTGGGGTTGATTGTATTGGATGGATGGATTTGGAATGTTTAGATTGCATGGGATGGAATTGGATGGAGGATTAGAGAGAAGGGAATATAATAGATATGATGGTTAGTATAGAGGAATGTATGAGAAATAATGACAAGGGAGAGATGAGACTTTGTAAAAGGATGGAAGGATGGTGGGATTGCTTATATAGGAGACAAAGGAATTGAGTGGGTGGATGGTTATAGGAGACCGAAGGATAGTATATGGAGGATAGGATGGTGGATGAATATTAGAGGGAGGATAAGAGGATAGAGGATGGAAGGATGTGGCTTCAAGGACTATGTTGCAAAGGAATAAGATGCCCCATGCTAAAGGTAATGAAATTGCAAATTGATGGTGAAAAAATATGCATGAGATGCCCAAAGGATGGTGTGCACAAGAGATATGGATGGTAGAAGAAGTAAGGTTTGTATTATCCAAAGCATGTATGGATATTTTATCCCTAGCCTTATCAAGATAGAAGGTGGGAAGGGAGGATATATTTGGATAAGATGGGAGGAAGGATATAGGATGAAGGATATTAGAGGATGTGGTAGGTATGATAGAATGGATAAACCTTGTCCCCAAGTGTAGGGTGCAAGAGGATGGGGGATTATACATGATGTTCATTTTCCAGGTTTTGATAGTGGTACATTCCAAAGGTGCATGAGAAATGGTTCCATCGTTGGATGATAATTTATCTTTAATTTTTTAAAAAATTCATTTTTTATTTTTATTTTTATTTTTTTGGATTTTTAGAATAGTATGGATGGAGAGAGATGAGGATGAGGTAAGTGGATGATTTATATGGATATGGAGAAAGGACTCAAAAATATAGTTCCATGGATGGTATCCCTTGAAGAAGTGCTATAATGGACCAAGATAATTGGAAGTATGCTCATAGATGTTTGTGAAACAAGTGACACATAGCGTCATGTTCCTGCTGATGAATTATAGTGAGCAAGTGATAAGGCATTAAAACAGACTACGTTTTGAACATTGAAACAAATTTTAGTACATAAATTTTAGAGTGACAATTATAAATTTTAGTACATGAATTATATAGTCTATACAAAGTCAACCTATTTAAACTAAGTACGAAGTTTTAAAAAATCAAATGTAGCCAATGACTCTTGCTACTATAGAGCTATGCTAAAGGACTACAAGTCTTGATGATGAAAATCTTGGTTCAAAGCTTCTCCTAAGTCATTCAAACTCATGATATCCAAGTTAGTCTCTAAGATCTCAAAATCCTTAGGCTCAAGGAAGTCATTAAAAAAACTATTTTTCTTTGTTGAGTATGTCTTATAAATTACAAAATGGGAATCAACTAGTTCATATTTGCGATTTAACAATACTTGCAATTTCTAGAACAATGTTATAGAACAGTGTCAAAGAGAACTATATGAAGAGTGTGAAAGGGAAATTATATGACAAAGCAAGCAATTGCAAAGTTCAACTTAATAGGTTTTGAATCAAATAGCTCAAGATAATAAAAAATTCTTTTAAAACGAAATCTTAAATCTCAAAAGACCATTATTTTCGCAGATTTGTAAAAGAGAAAAGGGAGTGTTAAATATTTTTCCATTAGATAATAAAGACCTGCTAGTAAAAAAGAAGAGAGCAAGTATTTGAGCCACAATTTTAGCTATTATTATTCAAGTAAATTTTCCTTGATTTTGCATATAAGTGGATAATGGAGTTAAAAACATTGATGGACTTTGAGAGATTATATGTACAAGTTTCAATGGAAAATCAAAGCATGAGGAACATTCCCTTTGAATGGGATAATTGCCGCTAAAATCTATCTCAATCGTTAAAGAGTGAGTTTCACCAATTAACAAAGCATTAAGACTACAAAATATATAAGAATCGTTGAAAACTACAACTAATTAAATTTTATATATAATAAATTAAAATAATTAATAATAAAATAATATTATAATAAATTTAAATTTTATTTAAATATTTAAATTTGTTAGTAGTAAAAATTAAAATAAAATAATACTATATTTTTTAATTTTTATTTAAATATTTGAATTTCTTAAATTTTATATATTAATAATTCATATTTTAAATTAAATATTTTAAAATATTAAATTTTGATTTATTAAATATTATTTTTTTATAAAATTTATAAAAATTGAAACAATAAAATAAATAAATATTAAATTTAAATTTAAAACAATATTTTTTTAAATTTAATTAAATGAACCTGCATGTACCTAGGGAAGAGAGAAAGAATGAATGCAATATGCTGCTTTGGGCTTTTCACCCTCTAGCCTCTTTCCCTATTGCCAAATCTAATATATCTTTCCCTACCAATACCCATAAAAGGCTTCACTTAATTAATATAATCTTTCCTCTATATGGAAAATAGTAACTAGCTTCAAGAGGCAAAATCAATTGCGATGATATCTCCATTTAGTTGAAAACTGCAAGCACCAATTTCACCTCTATAGCCTGCAACTATTTACTCTACTTAGCATGACCAAGCATTAATAATATCACCATTAATTTCATGTAGCTTCATCAACTATGTGGATGAGTCACTTTCAAAATCACAAATTAGGGGAGAGGATCCAGTACTTAGCATGTTTCAATAGTTGTGATAGTATTTGTTTATATAATGCCTAATATTTTTATTAATATTGGACCAATAGTTGTGACTTTAAAGTTGTTAGTGTTGATGACAACTACCCATAATTAAACAAAATGTATTCCTTTGATCTAAAAAGAAACCAATCATGTGATGCCACATCAACACTCAATAAAACATGTTGTGAATGCACAAGTATTGGTCTCACTTTTTTTTGGGGTCTTTTTGGACACCTTGACAAAAAGCATGTTGTTGTGGCATCATATTTCATGATGTGGCCCTGAAACCTTAGTTATAAGCGGGGGACTTGCCAAGTAAGCTGCTGTAAAAAATTGGGAGTGATTTGAAATTTCCACGTAGGATAAATTAGAAGCATGAAGTTAGGGTGCTCAACTACTGGGTTCTCTCCCCTAGTACTGTTCTAGTCTGCATAAAAGGTTATGAGTGTAAGGAAAGATACATTCCTTTGAAAATGCATACAAAAGAAGAGATATTGCCCCTATTTCAAAGCAAAAGTTTGGGGGCGAATCCAACATAAAAAGCCAAAAGCATTTCACAAAAATGACATATCAAAACAAGGGCACAATTAATGACGTAAATTAAAGTAAAAACATGGTGAAACCATAGAAGGATCTCTACCAGTATAAGAATTGTAACCTTTAACAGTAAGAAGTCAATAAATTTATTAATCCGTTGAGCAAAAAATCAGCCACTATGAGTGTCCATCATGTAGACAAAATTAACGAGTTGAAAAATCTTTGAAGAAAATTACAAATTAAAAAGAGGATTGTTGACAGATTTTCATTCTTGAATAATTTCCTCCTCATCAAAGAGCTCCTCAAGTGTGAAATGCTCTCTCTCCAACAGTGACTCCACCTGTAGTAGCATATGATACTAACATTAGCAGAAAGCATTCTTGTGCACAGTTCAAAAGAAATAAATAACAATTGATTGCATCAAGTGCAGTTTTCCTACACATTAGCAATATAACAGAAATGCAATAAAAATAGAAAACAAATGACTGAATGATCAGAAAACAAGTATTAACAACATTGTTTGTTGAGTCACTATATAAATAAATAAATACATATATCTGTATATCCACAGTATTTCCAGGGGAAGGATTGATATGTGAACGAGGAAACAATGGCCAATTGACATGAGGAAGCAGTCATAGAACCAAAGGCGAGTCAAACGTGGTATTCTTAAACTACTAAATAGAGTGTTGTGTAGTGTAGAAATCCCCAGTACTCTTATAACAAAATTCCCAAACAAAAAGAACACATCTTTGGCGATCAAAAACCCATTTATTCGGTCCTAATGACATGGAAACACCACAATAGAAATGAGAAAATTGCCTATGTAGTCTGATCTGGGTTTAGATTAGATCTATTAGTAGCTTCAATTTGGCTAAAATAAAGTGAGCTTCACATAGAGGCTACTCATTTTGCAAATGCAAAAGAAGTGGTAAAGGCTTTGTGGAGCAAATATTGTGGAAGGTTAATATTACTTGGTGCAAAGCAATAAGACTAACAAATACAATCAATATATCTTTGAACTTCATAAGGTAAGTTGCAGAAAGACATTTACATAACTGGCTGCTAGGTCCAATCTTGTATGTCACCCCCTTCCAATTGATATTAACTCCTGTTAACCTGGTAGAAGAAATTTTGTGAGTAAGCAGTAAAAGAAATCTATAGTCAAATATGACTTGCAAACCATTTATTTTGGTTAGTATGTAACTGGAACCTCAGTAATTCTGCTTCAGTAGTTATCCTCAGGGTGAATAGTATAAACTTCAACATCTTCCATGCCTTCGCTTATGACAGAATACTGGGAAGTTCACCCATGACAAGCACTAGCATGAACCCCTCGAACATTCAAAGCAAACACTGCTCCAACAAAATCAATATATTTCCTTTTGATACGTAAAATGGCATCAACTGCACCATCCTTTGGTGTCATGCCTTGCCTCATGCTCTCCGCAACTTGATAGCTATAATCCAGAAACCAAAGTTAAGAAACCATACCCAAAAGAAGCATTGAAAATAGTCAGGCACTGGAGTTACAAACTAATGCCCTCTATTTAATTATTAAAAAATCTCTCTGGTTACTTAGCTATACAATTTACCATGGTAGAAACCACATCATCACATCACCATTTCCTGGTGCACCACAAGCACCTACTTCTTGGTCAGCATATGTGGATGATCCCGCAATTGGCCCATCGCCAACCCTAAAAGAGAACTCCAATCAAAATTTTAACAATGGGTATTGTTTTAACAATGTCAAACTAAATCATGTGAGAATTCTATAAATATATGCACAGGTATGCATGGTAAAAGTTGCAGCTAGAAATATTAGGTAGTTATTACACTGATTCTGAATCTATATAGAAACTATGATGTATAATAAATAATCAACCACCATGATTTGGATGATAAAGAGACATCCAAGTACAGAAATCCACTAATACAATAAAAATACAATAATGAATTTGATCTTATATAAAGAAAAAAATTGAAAACAAGCTCCAACATCTTCCAAATAAGTTAATAACTGGTGTACCTTCTGCGAGGAACATCAGAGAATCATGATGCTTTGCCAAATCACCTCAATTAGATAATTTTCACACAAGCAGTACCACTCCAAGTGCTCTCCAATTCATTTATGTTCCAAACCTCAACAAAACTTGCTGGGTGGATTTTTCCAGAATGAAATTGTCCCCAAATATATTCCATTTACAATTCTAAGTAGACAATCCTTTTTGCAATGTTGAGAAATCTAGGCATCCATCAAATCTTCTATCAAAGCTGTGATTAATGAAGACATGGCTAAATCTGATCTCTTACTCCATTAATTTTTTCAGAGGATTGCATTTCATTCCTCTTGCACTTGCACTCACACTTACACATGCATTAAATACATTCAAGATAATATTATATATATAAAAAGTAACAATCCATATTTAAATAATTAAACACTGTTAGACATTCAAATAGATGCAATTTTGTAGAACTGTTGTAACTACAACATGTATTTACCTTGAAAATAACACATGTCATGCTCTGGCAGTTTAAAATTGTATTTCAGAGTAATGGACAAAGAGTCCATAATGGTTTGAATGGGCTACAACCATTTAAACCATTGAAGAAATCCATGAGCTAGGGTTGAGGTTATGCTCATTTGAGAACTGTCAAAAATTATTATAGTAGCCATGCAGACATGTACTTGTCATTTATCCCAACAAATTTTATTATTTTAAACTCATTTCTAAGATTCAATCTAAGTCATTAATAGCCTATATACATTCCAAATCAAAAGAAATTACAAAACATTACATAGAAAAATTTGTTGAAAAGATAATTGTGCATTGAACTTGGTGCAAAATGATTGAAATTTGGGTAGGTTTAATATACCTCTACCTCAACTCCAACAAATGGGAAGAGCAGATAGACCTACAATGAAGCAGTGCTCGTTCATTTATTTTATCGATGTTTGTTAGTTTGGCGATTGGCTATTGTGGGGAATATTAGCAAGTGTCATGAAGTGATTAAAAAGATGACTATCACTTTTATAAAACTCAATCAGATTCATAAAAAATTGTGCAGATATAAATAACAATGTCAGAAATTCCATCTCCATGCGTTAAAGAGAATTGGTAGCCTACAGTTATAGAAGAAACCACGTGCCTTGTCTATGCTTCCATGTTTTGCATACATGCCAGACGTGCAGTAAGCTAGGAGGTGGCATTTTGTAGGAAAGTTTACATGTCTTGTCCATAATTTCTCATTTTGCATGCATGCCCATAAGAGCATTATTCAAAACTATGATATCTGGAAAAGCTTGGGGGGCGGTCGGGGCAGGGGGGGCTTGTGGGATGTGCAACGCCACCTTATCGATCCTCTAATGGTTGTTGTGTTTTGTCAATAGACACCAAATTCAACCACAACCAACTACGAACAACAAAAAGTTTGAGTACGAGGAGATGCTAGAGTCTTAGTGTATCAAACGTTGTGGAGAACATCCCAAAAAAATACAGTTCAAGTGAATTAGTAGACAAGGAATCTTCTTCCGGGTCATACATTTGCATTTAACAGAGGCAGATATTACAGTTAACGAGGTTCAAACGCTTTGTCACGGGCTCCTATTCTGTGATGTGGGAAGACCTAACGAGATGTGCAACAAACTATGTCAGAGACTCATAAATTCCCATTTATCAGGTGACACCTTCTTAACTTTATTTTCACCTAAAACATTATGTTTTCTGGCATTGAAATGAAATGATTGCTAGAGATTTTGAAGGTGATTGCTAAATTTAGTTTTGTTTAATATATGTTTTTTATTTGAAATAGTGCTTGGATTGTTGGGTATATAGATGGTCTCCATGAAGATGAGATGATTTGGGAGACATAAGAGCAATAGCTACATGAGAACAGTATACGTTTTTTGTACCCTTTTTGTTTTTGTTTGTATCTTGATTAATTAATTTAATGGTAGTTTTGGGCAGAAGTTAAGTTTTTAGTGGGTATTTGCTTAAGTTCAAATTTAATAAATTAAATGAAAAATATCGAACAAATAAACACAAAACATTTTCAACTACTCTAAATTTAAAAAATCAAATAGACAAAAGAGATATCTTAATATCATTCCCATAAAAGAAAAGAGGAAAGCTGTATGAACGCCTACCTCAACCAAATTTAAAATAACAATATTTTTCTTACAAATGAAAAAAATCTATAAAAACTATAATCAACACAAATATATTACAAAGGTAGGATTATTTTAATTCCTCCATATTTTGGAAAAAAAATATAAAAAAAAGGTGAGTATTTTGAGCTTCATTGGAATTAAAAGATAAATAAAAATTTAAAAATAAAAAATAATTACAATGATTTTGAAAAAACAGTTTGCACCCAAAGTTACAATGATTTTGCGCTTTTCTTAATTGAATGGCTCTTTCAGAGATTTTTCCTCCAAATACATAACCGTAATTCAACAACACCACACAAATTTACAACCATAGTATAGTCATTTGATAGTAGAAAAAATAAAGGAAAATGTATACAAGCCAAAAGGCCATAAAGTATCGAACAAATGCGATGAAGGCAAATGCCGAGACTGCGTAGAAATGTTAAAAATAGTAAAACACTTGAAAGAAACCTCAAATTCTTCCACGTGAGCGTGCAAAAGGAAGCCGTAACAAAAAAAACTTCAAAAAAATTCGAAATAAGAAAGAAGAATCATTTGCCTTAACAGGATTTCGAATGCAACAAGAGACACTGCACAATCTTAGTCTTCACGCAACAACCGTAAAGCTTTAAAGCTTTGTGTAGGCAAGGGTTTAGCCATCACAAGCTTATAAAATAATCGATAATAAACAAAGGAGAATCAACACACAAAAAACCCAACACTTCCAACAAAGTCTCCTTGACTATTATGGTATTTAATGCATTAACTATGCATTAAGTGATTCAGTACCCACTAGCCCGCCAACAAAGCTTGCACATTTTGTATTTAATGCCTAAATATTCGCCAAAATTTATATATGTTATCCTATTTTTGTAATTTTCTCAAAGAAAAATGAATAATAGAGCTAATCCAACCAATATAAAAAGAGATAATAATAATTTTTAAACATAAAAAATATGCCCTTAAATTCAAACTATAGAAATACAAAGAAATATATTTAAATTATAAAATTTGATTAACTAGTCGAGCATATCAAATGAATATTGAACAAATATTGAACGATTGCAATAGTAACCTACCTATTGACAAAAACTAATAATGAAAAGGGCAATGAAATGAATAGGGAGATGAGGGGAATGATGATCTATGCAAAATATTGGAAGAAAGGGATGGAATGATAAAAAATGGATGGGGTGTTGAAAGGATTGTGGATGAGTGGATGGGAATGTTATCAAGACCAACATTGGCACACACCTTGAGGGGTGATGGGGTTGTGGAGTAGAAATGGGGTTTGAATTTTGAAATTTAGATGGAGTGGAGATGGATTTTGGGATATAGGGGCCCAAAATAGATTTTGAAGATGGGAGATTATTAAATGGAGGATTGGAGAACTTAGAAGTGGAGGAAGATTTTGGAGGAATAGATTTGTATTGCACTTTGAAATTTATTGCTTCTTTTGCTTGCTTGGAAATCCACATGGTTTTTATTTTTATTTTTTTGTTTCATGGGACTTTGTGACCTTTCAAAATTATCTTATTTTTGGATTGGATTTTTATTGTCTTTAACATGTATTTTTTTATGGGACATGGTGATCCTTATATTTGTGTGGATTTTTGGCTTTATGCATTCTATATTTGGCATCAAAATTGCTTCCAATAGAAATGGTAATGGTGTATGAGGATGGATGATAGATTGGGTGATGGAGGGAGGATGTTGCAAGGAGTTAAAGGATATGCGCCTTTGTTGATGTTGATTGGGGATTTGAAGTTATGGATGAATAAGATGAGGGGAGTTAGATAGAGGGTTAGTTTTTGTTGGTAAAGGAAGCAAAAGGATGAGAAATAGGAGATGAGTTAGAATTTAATGGAGATGGAGAGGATGGAAGTTTGACACCAAGAATTAGGAGGTACCTAATCATGGTATCTTTATCATTGTTGAAGTAGTAGGCAAGTATGTAATCTAGGAGGTTTTTGGGATTGGTAGTGGAATTTATAGGTTCTAGGATTCAAGGGATAGTGGCTAGAGAGAGATAATATTGACCCACAAAAATCCTATTATTATCATAAGGATCATATTTGGGTTGGTGAAAGAAACTCTCATTATCATCATAGGTTGGTGGGGAGGTATATAATGGAGACATGATGTTGGATGGGATTGAGATGGATGGAAGTGGAGAAGAAGATATTGAATTAGGACGAGTTTTATTAAATGGTTGGACAAGATGGAGGGTTGATTGATTAAAGCTTATATTTTAGATTTAATTAAGCTCAAATTTGGGATAAGATGATTGGAGTGGATGACAAATAGAGGTGATTTGGATGGATTAGGAATTGAATTAGAGGAATGAAAGTAATTTGGAGGAAAATATGTGATGGTTGATTTAGGATGAAGGTTTTATTACTTCAATAAGGGGTGGATTTGAAAGAAAACCAAACAAATAGATTGGATTGAGGGGTATTTGGAATAATAGGTATACACTAGTTTTGCACAAGAAACATTCCAAACACTTGTAAAATCCTAAATTATTCAAATGGGAGTGACTCATATTGTGGGCCCATAGTAAAATTAACTACTAATAATATATACTATTGTAGATGCTCAAATTATCCTGATTGATATCACGCATTTGATTTTGATTAACTAACACCGATTCTTCCTTTATCATGTCCACACTGACCAATTAATTAAATAATCCCTCCTAAAAATAAGATAATACATGTTATCAGGTTATTTCATCATGTTCTTCATTTGATTAAATTAATCAACTTTATTTAATTAAATCCTAATGTTATTCATTTGATAAATAAATCAACTTTATTTAATTAAATCCTAATGTTATTCATTTGATTAAATAAATCAACTTTATTTAATTAAATCCTAATGTTCTTCATTTAATTGAATAAATCATTTTATTTAATTAAATTACTAATCCCCCAACTATCCTCTCATTTGATTTAAATAAATCTAAATATCTAAATCAAATGTCAAATCAAACTAACTTCATCTAAGTTAATTAATCCTAATTAACTCCTAACACTAATCCTCCATTCCTCTAGCTTTTGCAAGTTGCACATGTAAACCAATTTATTTGATTTACTAATTCCTCCTATTTTCATTCAAATATGGCATATTCTTGGAATATTCCACTTATTTGAATTCTCCCTCCCAAAGGACTTTTGTCCTCCAACTTGACATTAAAAGCTCTTACATGTCCTCTCCTTGACCCAACTTGGCATTAATTCCTCTTACATCCCTCCTTACACAAGTCACTTCTTCAAATTCAAATTCCACCTACATGCATTTAACATGCACATTGTTCAAAATGTGCTCCACTCTCCTTCATTAGCATGTTGACAAGTGGCACAATGCCATTGGTCCAATCTTAATCCCACATTTTTCCTATTCTTCAATTCTCCATCCTTCTTCATTATAAATAAAGGCCTTCTCTATTGATTTATGATCCAAATTTTGATGTAAGGTTATTATCCACAAGTTTATGCAAGTTCATTCACATTTTCATCCAAGTCATCATAGAATTCATCATCCATAGCTAGGTTATTGGCATTTTTCATCAAAGATCAATCAATAATCATCAAGCTTATCAAGGAATTGGGAAAGGGCTTCTTTCCACATCAAAGAAGCACTAATTCCCTTATGGGATGCTGGTTTGAGCATTCAAATGAGATTTAATTAGCTTTTATTTGATATTTTATGTTGTTTTCTTGTTCTTATGCTTGAATGAATTTCATAGGGAATGTTTGGTTTAAACTTATTTGAGGACTAATATTTGTTTGTTTGTCCATGTTTGAACAAGTCTAGGTTGAAGCTATTGTGAGGGATATCTAGAGAGTTATGCTAAAGTACATGATCCCTATCCACAAGATGGAAAAATGCTTCACCCAAGGTTAGATTTATCTTAACACATAAAGGTACATTGTGAGTAACTTCAAGGGTTAATTTACTTCCCTTGCACCATATTAAGAGATAGATGAAATGATTAAGCTATGATAAACAAGGTTGTTAGGAGTCCTCAAAATACCTCAAGGGTACGTAAGGCAAAATTTATAGATGAAAGAAAAAATTCCAACCATTTAGGAGGAGAGGTTAACCCACTCTCCACATTAACTTCCCCAACATATAATATTCTCAGGAGCTTAGCCAAGATTGACAAGATTCCACTTCTAAGAGGGGTGCCTTTCGATTCACCCCATCTCTTTATACTTCATAGATATATATGGGAGTTTGGGTTATCCCCTAGGGTAATGAAATCCCTAAGCAGTCCCCTTATAAGAAATGATCCAAGTATTTTTGGTTACCTAATATTGCAAGAAGCACAAGGGGAGAGAATACACACGTTGGGTTCTTTGGAATAAAAAAGAAAAGAAAAGAAAAGAGAGTAAGTAATGTTTTTGATGTTGGGTAAATGTGTCTCAACATTCCAATTACATAAGGTATTGTTGATACGTCGGTGACGAGGGTGGGGGGGCACAATTTATATTTTATTATTGCAAATCTGGACTGTTCATCATTAGGTTTATTTGCTTGACTTGCCCTAGAAGGAAACCCTATTTTATGAGGGCATTGTATTATGGTTGTGGTTTGTCATGTATTTTGAGAGTTTGATAGCGGTCGTGTTGCCTCTGGATCTCTGGTTGATGATACTCTTGTGAGAAGCTTGCTAGTATATTGTAATCTTTGTGATTTATGAATAACATATTGGGCATATTTCGGAGTGTGGGGTTTTTCTCTTGAAAGCGTTTTCCCCATGTAAATCACTGTGTTGTGGTATGCATGATATTTATGTTTAAGTTTATGTAACTTTTAAAGATCTGTAAATTTTTTGCATTATTCTCCTCTCAAAATTAGTGTAGGAAGTTGTTCCACTACCTGAGCTTCCTTACAAGTGTATCACAGTTTGATCACCTTTGGTTTCAATTGTGGGTTGTTGGGTTTTTTGAACTAATCCAGAATTGAGTGGGAGCTTGTGTAGAAGACACTTTGTGATCTTGTTGCAGAAATTTTCAGATGGAAAGTTCATCAGAGAGAATAGAGGTGGATAAATTTTCTGGAAATAATTTTAAGTGGGAAGTTGAAGATGGAGGACCTGTTGATAGATCGAGATCTATGGGATGTTGTTAATGAGAATGTTTCAAGACTTGCAGATCCTACTTAGGTTGCTCAATATGATGTTATGGACTATAAAGCCAAGGGTCTAATCAGATTGTGTTTGGTAGACTCTATTTTAATCAATGTCCATGAAGAGACCTCTGCATATAAACTATGGAAGAAGCTTGGTGAGATGTATCAAGCCAAATCATTAGTGAACAAGTTTTTCTTGAGGAAGAAACTGTATTCCTTGAGAATGGAAGAGGGTGGACGAATTACATACCACTTGGAAGCATTCAATATGTTGGTGGCTCAATTGGCATCAGTTGGTGTCAAAATGGATGAGGAGGAGAATTGTTAGATCCTG
>VDFB02349555.1:48211-100876 GCA_007258455.2 Sequoia sempervirens | reverse complement strand
GCATATGAAGGTGAAAACCTCTCTGAGGCACCCAAGGATGAGGGATTCAATCTCCCCCTTAGCGAGATGCATCCAAAGAAGTCAACAGTTCTAGCAGAAAAGGCCACTCCAATCAATTAATGTGGGAACCGAAGAAGCACCTAAGATCACTTTCTATGTTGAATCCTTATTGGATGAAGAACAAAAGAACCTAATAGCATTCCTAAAAGAGTGAAAAGGAAAATTTGCATCGTCATACACAAATATGCTAGGGCTCGATCCAGAAGTGGTTGTGCATCACTTAGCAGTCTATCTTGAGGCCAAACCAGTGAAGTAGAAATTATAGAAGATGCACCCTCAAATAGCACTCTTGGTGAAACTTGAGTTACAAAAGCTTCTTAACGTTGGATTTATCCAATCAATAGATTATCCTAAGTGGGTTTCCAACCTGGTACCAGTCTCCAAACCCACTCGGGGAATCAAATATGCACAAATTCGAGAGACTTAAACAAGGCATGCCTGAAGGATGATTTCCCTCTTCCTAACATCGACATCATTGTGGACTTAATAGTTGGGCATGAAATGTTGTCACCCATGGATGGTTTTTCAGGCTATAATCAAATCATGATCACCAAGGAGGATCAACACAAAACTGCATTCACTTTTCCATGGGGAACATGTTGTTGGAACATGATGCCATTTGGGCTGAAGAATGTAGGAGC
This sequence comes from Sequoia sempervirens, assembly GCA_007258455.2. Classification (NCBI taxonomy): domain Eukaryota; kingdom Viridiplantae; phylum Streptophyta; class Pinopsida; order Cupressales; family Cupressaceae; genus Sequoia; species Sequoia sempervirens. The sequence goes on along the minus strand of VDFB02349555.1, from coordinate 100,175 downwards.
AACCTATCAAAGAGAAATGACCCTCATCTTTCATGACGCAGTCCACAAACCATCAAGGATTATGTGGATGATATTTTGGAAAAATCAAAAGTGAAAATGTAGGAGTCTTGGACCCATCTTGATAGACTTGAAGAATACAAAGTGCAGCTTCTAAATCCAAAAAAGTATGTCTTTGAAATTTATCGAAACTTCTTGGCTATATCATCTCACAAGAGGGATAGAAATTGATCTAGTAAAAATCCATCCTAGACATGGAACCACCACAAACCTTTGAAGTAGATGAGAGGGTTACAAGGAATATTGCATTCTATCAAAAGATATATAGCACAACTATCAAATAAAATTCACCCTTTCTTGCATCTTCTCCATAAAGGAATAACTTACAAGTGGGATGAGAAGTGTGATAAAGCCTTCCAACAAATCAAATACTAATTATTGACACCTCCAGTGCTTATTCCGCCAATACCAAACAAACCACTAATCCTATACATCTCAGCAACATCAGCAGCACTAGGTGCTCTTCTAGCACAACATGATGAAAAAGGAAAGGAAAGAGCTATATATTATATTAGTAGGACCTTGGTGGGGTATGAAATGAACTATTCATCCATTGAGAAAGCATGCTTAGCAATGGTTTTTGCTTCAAAAAATTTCAAACACTACATATTGTCACATCAAATCAAGCTTATTGCAAAGATTGACCCATTGAAATACTTATTATCCAAAGCAACTCTCATTGGGAGAATGGCCAAATGGGTAATGATCTTAACTAATTTTGACATAGATTACTTGGAGTGCAAGGAAATCAAGGGACAAGTGATTGCAGACCAACTGGAAAAAGCACCTATCTATGCAGATAATCTATTGCTATTTGAATTCCTTGTCAATCTAACAGATCAGTGAAAAATGTACTTTGATGGATCATTCACCCAACATGGATTAGAGGTGGGTATTCTTTTTATCACCCCTCATGGTGATTGCATTCCAAAGTGATACAGGCTATCATTTCCCTATACTAACAACGTTGTTGAGTACAAATCCCTAATCACAAGTCTAAGGATAGTAGTTCAATGTCAGATACAAGAGATGAAAGTCTATGGGGACTCACAATTGGTTATCAACCAAGTTAATGATGACTACCAAACTAAGGATGAAAAGATTACTCCTTACAAGAAGATGGTAGAAAATCTCAAGGACCTTTCATTGATATAACTTTTGAGCAAATTCCTTGCATGAACAACTGAGTAGCAGACGCTATGGCAACAATTGGATCATTGTTAGACATATGTCACACAACGTCCTTCAATGTGAATTCTTGGTAGAACAACTTCTCGTACTAGCTTTTGAAAACAAAGAATCTAAATTTTCATGTGTCATTGTTGGTCCTGGATCCCCATGGTATCATGACATATTCATCTACCCAAGTAGAGGAATCCTCCCATCCGATATCACTTCTAACCTTAAAAAGACCTTTGTCAAAAAGGCATCCCGAATCATGATCCTAGGTGATACCCTTTACCATCGAAGCATAGAAGGAACATTACTATGATGTCTTAACCAAGAGGAATCCTTGACTGCCTTAACAAAAGTACACGATGGCATATGTGGCTCCCATTCTAGTGGTATGAATTTAGCTAAGAAACTGTTGAGGATGGGGTACTATTGGCCAACCATGGAAAGATAATCTCATCAGTATGTGTAGAAGTGTGTCTAGTGTCAATAGCATGGAGATCTTATTCATGCTCTAGCTCAGTAGTTCCAACTAATGGTCACACCTTGGCCTTTCTCGTAGTGGGGGCTTGACCTCATAGTAAAAATCACTCCCACCTCATCTAATGGCCACATTTCTATCATAACAGCCACTAAGTACTTTACCAAGTGGGTTGAAGCCATTCCTATGACCTACATAACGAGGAAGCAAATTTCTAAGTTTATCTTGAATTGCCTTATCTATCATTATGGTGTTCCATAAACCATTCTCTCAGACAATGGAACACCCTTCAAAAATCAGGATGTGAAAGGGCTATGTCAAAGATTCAACATCCAACGCCGATTCTCTACCCCATATTACCCCCAAGGAAATAGTCAAGCTAAGGCTACAAACAAGACCATTCTAAAAATCCTAAAGAAAATGGTCAATGAAGTTAGATGTGACTGGCATCTACAATTAAATCTCGCCCTCTAAGCCTATCAAACCCATATCTACACGTCTATAAGTACAACCTAGTTCTCATTGGTCTATGGATCATAATCCATCTTGCCTATTGAGGTTGAGCTTTCATCACTACGAGTCGCACTATAGAATTTGATCACTGATTAAGAATACATAGTGTCTCAGTTGAATGAGCTAGAATTCTTGGATGAGGATCATCTTGATTCTCTTAATCACTTGCAAGTATATCAAAACCGACTGAAACAAAGCTATAACAAGAAGATCAAATGTTGTTCTTTCCAAGTAGAGGATCTTGTTCTAAAGCAAAATCAAAATAATCTTCTAAATTAGGACAGTAAAGGAAAGTTTGAGCCTAACTAGTTAGGTCCCTTTATATCACAAGAAGTTATGGATTAGGAGCATATCAATTATCTACACTTGACTGTGAACCCTTGCAGGAACCAACCAACAACTTGCATCTTAAAAATTTTTATGTCTAGTCTTAAAGGGTGTAAATCTGAAAATACAAAAAAAACCAAAAAATGATCAAAATCCAAAAAATGAGAAAAAGGATTGAAAAATTAAAGAAAAACAATCGTCCTCTAGTGAAAACCACTTTGGTGGTGCTTTGGGCAAGTACCTTGGTGAAAACCTGGCAAACAAGCACCTCACATAAATAAAGCACCTCCATCTATTTTGTTGGCTCTTTATCCTATCATTTTTTGCATCACCATCCATCCATCGCATCATTCATCCTATTTATTCCATCACCCACTCATGTCCATATCATAGCTTAATATCGTAAAGTATTGTATCCCCTTTAGTACTACTTGGAATATTCCAAAGGTCAGTCTGTCTTGCCTATATCAAGGTATTCTATTACATAATACTGGGGGCAATTCATTATGGATCGGACCGAGTTCTTGTATATCTTAAGGTTATTGGAAATCTCATCGAAAATCCAAAAAACATTCATAAAACATTCATCAAAAAATCCAACAACATTTGCAAAATCTTGTATAGTCAAAAATTCAAAACATTCAAAATCCTATTAGCTAAAGTCCAAAAACATTTTGTATAAGAGCAAATTTGCACCCTAGGTGCAATTCCCCTTTTTCTCTTATTACACTTTAGAAAACCTAAGTTAGAGGCTTAATTCACTTAAGCCCACTAATGGCGGTCCACTTGGTGCATGTTTTGTGTGTCAGTGGAGGCGTTTCTGTCGGGGACACCCGTGCGGCACACAGATGTCCATGCAGCTCAGCCAGTAGAGGCGTTACTCTTCCCATTGGCAACGAAGTTGTAACTCCTCCTTCGGCCACCCGACCTGAATATGGTCATTTCTTTCCTCATTCCTTCATATTCAAGCCTTTGAACTTGCTTTAGAGGTTGGATAGAGGTTGGATGAAAATTGGAAGAACTCTACATCACTTGAAGCTCACTCTTACTCCCACAAGCTCACTTCCAAGCATTCCATAGCAAAAACATCACGCTCCATCACATTGGTAGAGCAAGTTTGGGACCACACCATTGCAGTAGAGGCTTGAGTTCCTCTCATTTCTCCTCCAAGTAGCCTTGAGTGCTCTTGGTGGAGGTGGTAAGCTTCCCTCTCCTCTCCTCTATCATTTGGTTGAGTAGCATAGTACTATTTTTGTAGTGCTTGTGTTTATCATTTCTTTATCTCCTTTCCATTGGTTGTTCGTGGAGGTGGGAACACCTAAACAGGGGTCTAACTGAGGCAGGCCCCTATACAGCCACCCCCAACATTCTCTCTCTTGTTGTGTGTATGTGTGTGAGGTCTTGGAGGATCAGCTAGCGAATGAGTTCATTGGTGAGATTCTCCTCATCTTTATCACTTTTTCTTATTTGCTTTATAACATTAGAGATTACTTGGTTTATTTAATCACATCATTTTGGCCTTTTAGTTAACTAGCTAGGTTGATAAGTCATTTTAGTGTGTTTAACCTTGTCTTAGCCGTTGTCTGATTGTATGGACCACAGCGCATTTCTGAGACGCCAGCGCACTGTGCTGTCGTCCGAAGTTTGCGTTGACGTCCTTGGGCATAGAGCTCCCTGAGGTGCAGAGTTAGACTTGAAGATCAACTCGCCTAGCCCCACATTGAAACTCAGATTGTAGAGTGATCGTAGGATCCTAGGAGTCCTCATCATTCTCATCCTCACACCCTAAACATACACTTATCTAAGGTAATTTAGGGAAGCCTATCGCGTCTCGACCCTCTGTGACCTGGGGTCTTGCATGCAGTGGTCCCCCTCTCTTACATTTTTGGTGAACCTGACGTGAACCAGCTTTTGTTCATCTATTGATGTTTAAACTCCCTTTAGATATTTCGTGGTTGTTGTGACCTTGCATGTTGTGAAGGTTTATGAGCATCACAACCCAGTCCACAACTTCTAGGCATATTGTGAGGAGAAGTATATGACACCTCCTGATGGATAGAATGAAGGTCTCGCTTGGTATCTCTAAAGGTCTTTTCTTTGATCCTGCCATTAGTTTGACCGCACAAGAACAGTTGTCGAGGAATGAGATGGGGTTTGTTGACGAGACCGATCACATTCCCACTCCTCCTACGTCTCCCACACCATCTTCAGTGGATGAGCATGAGATCGTTCAAATTCTCGTTGATTATGTATCTTCCCTCACTAAAGGATTGGGTGACCTTGAACACCATTGGAAATAAATCTGAAGATGGCTAGGGCCACTTGGGTTGTTAGCGAATTAAAACATATGATGGGAAAGGATCAAACGGGCGTCGAACTTCTAAGTAGTCTCTTTGGTATTGCCGAAGCATGTGCTCCTTTGGGAAACTCTGGGTCTGCACAAGGAGTCACCTTCAAAGAGCCCAAGAGACAATTAGGAGTATCAATGCCTCCTACATCAGTTTACATGACCGATGTTGTCCCTTCCATTAATATTCCTTCCATCCCTAATCAATTGAAAACTGTCAAAGTGAATAATCTCTCGTTGGGCTTTAGCTTTACCCCTTATGTCACCTTTGAGGGTGGCAGTTTTGGCAAGATAGGTGGTGGAGGCTTTGGTAGTGGTGGTGGATTTTGTAGCGGAGGTGGTGCTAGCGGAAGTGGTTTTGGTGGAGGTCATGGTGGTGGCTTCAATAGTGGCTCTGGCGGAAGTCACACCGGTGACGGTTCTGGAAGTGGACCTAGCGAGGGCTCTGGAGGAGGAGGATCCTCTGGCCCTCTATCTTCTAACGACCCTATTCTAAAAACTTTACTTCATAATATGGGTAAGATGCAGAATTAGCTAGCGAGCCTTTCCCAGGCCTCGGCCCAACCCATTTTCCAGCCCTTCTTCTGACATAGTCCTTTTTCGGTCACTATCTTAAACACTCCCTTCCCTCAGGGAATGGAGATTCCAAAGTTTGAGAAGTTTGGTGGCAAAGGGGGATCCGCAGACACACGTGTCTGCCTTTAACGCTATTTGCACCGACTTCTTCCATCATGATGCTTTGATGGCTAAATTATTTCCCCGATCTCTCAAGGACATAGCACTCGAGTGGTAGTATTCCTTTCCTGACAATCCTATCTTCTCATTTAATTAACTTGTTAACCAATTCCTTAGGCAGTTCCAAGCAAACATCGGGCCGAAGATGACCACCTCATAGCTCGTCTAATGTAAGCAAGGAGACAATGAGAAGATCACTGACTTCATAGCGCACTATCAAGCACTCCTTTCACAAATCTCGTACTAGCTGCCCGACTTTGATGTGCAGAAGGTATTCACAGGCAACTTACAAAGGCCTTGGAAAAATAAGTTTTCCCTAATGAAATATCCTTCTTTCGCGCATCTGTGTGCGGCTTTACGAGAGTACCACTAGATGGTTGCTCAGTTCGGGGAATATTTCTCGCACTCCCATTCTGAAGGAAAATCCATTGTATCAATCTCTAGAAAAGGAAAAGTCGTTGCGAATGTAGTAGCCGCTGCTAATGACAACGGCCTCAGACGCAATCAAAAGTTCACAAAGTTATCAGAATCTTATACCTCCATCTTATAGAAGTTGTTGAGAGATAAGATCATAACTTTGTCGGCCCCTAATCCCATTAAGGAACCTTACCCTAACTGTAAGGAAAACAAAGGTGCAGAAACAACTATCCTAACGTCAAAACCACAGGGAAGAATGCAGACAGTACTTTTAATTTTCAAATTACAATCCAATTAAGACACACATGAAAGATTTACAGAAACAAAAATAATACACAGACAATGAACAACAGATTTACGTGGGAAACCCTTTTGGGAAAAAACCCACCACACCAAGCTGAATCTCTTTGTATTACAGTAACAAACAATTACATACAATGCAGAGATACAACTCTCTGGTATCAGTTCACAGTAGCTACATTCACTGTTCAATCTCTTACAGAAAATGCTCTTAAGAATCTGATTCTCCATCTCTTCAAACTCATAATGCTCTCCTTTAAATCTTATCACATCCTGATTTTTCTCCTCTGTTCATCCTTATCCACCATTACCCATCGTAGAAAGTTTCCATCCCATTGCAGATTTTTCCTTGCATACAACTTAGCTCCAGCGTCACAGCTGTTGCAAAAATCTAACTGCCAACCATTTGAATTTTGCTTCCTCTGATTGGTCCATGAGACGCCACATAGGAAATTCAAACGGTCAAGGGCGTTCAACCTGTGTTGGCATGTTGGCAAGACACTAACCGTGTCTACCCGATGCCAACACAACCAGCATTCAATATCGGCATAGGTTCTACCAGTCGGCAAGATGATATAGCGAACGCCATGAGTCATACTGAATCCATCGATACCATTTCATTCCTATCGGTAAGAGTTTTCCTCATCGACAAGACCCATATCGATGGTCATGAGTCACATTGATTTCAACTTTTCCATCGGCAAGACTTTGCCGTTCGCCAAGAGGTCTCACCAAGTCTCCTCAAGTTTCACCGAAGCACTTGACAGTCGGCAAGACATTCGTCTTTCGCCAAGACTTGACTTCGAGCAAACCATGTCATACCGAGTCGGCAAGACTTTTGTCTTTCGCCGAGACCTCACATCGAGTACCCATTTCTTACCGAGGACTATTGGCAAGACTCTCCAAGTCGCGAAGACTTCACACCGAAGTCTTTTGTCACCGCGAAGGCACCAAGTGTATACTCATCGGAAAGACTTTACATAGTCACTGAGAGGTCTTCCCGAGACCTTTGTGTTACCCCGATGACCATATGCAATCAGTGTCGCCGAGACATTTCATATTGGCAGGACTACATACCAACAACCCAAGTCTCCTCGATAACTGCGAGTGAATAATAATCGGCGAGACATCTTGCCGAGTCTCCATGTAATAGCAATAGGTCTATTCGACGCAATAGGTCTATTCGGCAAGACCGAAACCAAGTCGCAGCGACTAGGGCATTTCAACAAGATTCAAAACAGCTTGTCGGCCAGACATCAACAATGTCACAACAACTTTTCCCTTCAAGAGTTATATGCCAGTAAGGATTGAGGCACCTATTCCAACAATCTCCCACTTGACGAAGATCTTACTAACACCTCTAGAGCATAATCAAACTACTGAAATTCATGAGCTAAGAGGCCCATCGAACTAGCACACCACTTGTATTTGTCTGTGCTCACAGGCTTCATCAATGCATCTGCAACATTCTCCAGAGTATCCACTTTCTCCAAAGAGACCTTCCCATCCTCCACCATATCTCGTACAAAGTGATACTGTACATCTATATGTTTCATCCTGGCATGGAAAGTAGGATTTTTGCCAAACATATAGCACTCTGACTGTCACAGTAAATAGTAATTTTTCCTGCATCAAAACCAATGTTAGAACACAAACGTTTTAACCAGATTGCTTCTTTATAGGCATGTGTAGCTGCCATGTATTCTGCCTCTGTAGTGGACAAAGTGACTACAGCCTGTCGCTTGCTCATCCAACTCACTACACCACCATTCATCATGAAAATATATCCACTGGTGGATCTCCTACTGTCAATATCCCCTGCCCAATCAAAATCCACATAACCTTGAATGTTGAGAGTCCTCTGTGATTCAACCAAGTTGCCATGGTAACACAGAGCATATTCTGAAGTCCCCTTCAGATATCTAAACACTCTTTTCACAGAATCCCAATGTGACCTTCCAGGATTTGCCATAAAATGACTAAGAACTCCCATTGCTTGGGCAATGTCTAGCCTTGTACAAACCATTACATACATTAGACTACCAACCGCACTAGCATACAGCACACTGGTCATGTCCTCCGTCTCAGTAGGAGATTTTGGACAGTCTTCAACAGATAGCTTCGTTCCCTGCAAAACTGGAACAACTAGCTGCTTGCACTCAGTCATACAAAATCTCTCTAGAACAGTCATGATATAATTACTCTGACTGAGCCAAAGTTTTCTATTTTTTTGGTCCCTGGTTATTTCCATTCCTAGAATATACCTCGCTGCACCAAGATCTTTCATTTCGAACTTTGCAGACAACTGAGACTTAAGATCAGAAATCATTAGCTTACTATTGCCTATGAACAACATATCATCAACATAGAGAGCAACAATAAGGATTTGATCACTTTCAGCTTTGTAATATACACAATGATTAGATTTTGATCTTACAAATCCCAATGACAACACAAACATGTCAAATTTTGGTACCACATCCTAGAGACTGTTTTAACCAAAAATATTTCTTCAACTTGCAAACTATTTTCTTTACCTTTTTCCACAAAGTGCTCGCTGGGACATAAATTTCTTTTCTTCAAGATCACCATGAAGAAAGTTGTCTTCACATCCATCTGTTCAATTTCTAAGTCATACGCTGTTGCAAGTGACAAAAGAAATCTAATAGATGTTAGTTTAGCTACAGGAGAAAAAATTTCTCCATAATCAATTCCCTCTACCCGGGAATAACCTTTTGCAACGCTTTATATTTTTCTACACTGCCATCTAGACCAATTTTCTTTTTAAAAACCCATTTGCAGCCCACAACTTTTCTTCCTTTGGGGAAATGGCACCAAACTCCAAGTATCATTCTTTTCTAATGATACCATTTCTTCATTTATGGCTTCCAACCAAGAGTTTGAATCAGACATTTTAAATGCCTCTTTCACAGTCCTAGGTTCATCAGCTAGAAATTAAAGCATAGGCGCAAGTAGACTCAATCAAAGAGAACCCATACCTATCAAGTTGTTTTCTTTCACGAGCTGACCTTCCACTGTTAAGGCCGAGGTGGGTCTTCATCTTCTTCATAACTTTCGTAGCTACTTGAGCTTTCCTCAGTATCGTGTACATTTTGATTTTTCAATTCCTCTTTATCTGGTGTCTGAGGAATTCCTACTACATCCTTTTCATTTTCTGATTTCTTCTCTGACTACAATAAACGTAGAAGGCTTTAGCTCACAAAAGATAACGCTTCTGTTGTACAAAATCTTCTAGTCTCAGTGGATTCCAAAGCTTGTATCCTTTTATAAAGCACTATAGCCAATAAAAATACACTTTACAGCTTTGTTTTCCAACTTAGATCTTTTTTTCAAATGGCACATATGCATATGCCTCACAGCCAAAGACACGAATATGTCTCAAAGAGGGCTTCTTTTCAGACCATGCTTCCAAAGGTGTCTTCTCAACAAGAACAGAGTTAGGAGAACGATTTACCAAGTAACATGTTGTAGAGACTGCTTCAGCCCAGAACTTCTCCTCCAAGCCAGCACTGCTCAACATACTTCGTGCTCTTTCCATTACTATCATGTTGAACCTTTCAGCAACTCCATTTTGTTGTGGAGTGTAGGGTGTAGTCTCGTGTCTTCTAATCCCATGATCTTTACAGTACCTTTCGAATTCATCTAAACAAAACTCACCGCCATTTTCAGTCCTTAAACATTTTATTTTCTTACCAGTCTGATTTTCTACAAGGTTTTTAAATTCCTTAAAACGACTGAACACTTCTGATTTACTTTTCAGAAAATATACAAATGCTCTTCTTGAATAATCATAAATAAATGACACATAGTATCTTGATTTAGACAAAAAATGAGCATTCACTGGACCAAACACATCAAAATGAATATAATCAAGCAAACCAGAAGATTTGTGAGGACTGGAATAAAATGAAACACGGTGTTGCTTTCCATATATGCAATGTTCACAAAATTTGAACTCAAGATTACAATCTTCAAGCCCCTCAACCAGGTTTTTATTCTTTAAGGTTTTTAAACCTTTCTCACCAATGTGGCCTAGCCTATGATGCCAGAGCATAGTCTTTTCTGCTGGAAGTTTAACCTCCATGGAGTTCACACCATCAGGAATGTTTCCCTCTTTTTCTCCATGAGCATCTTTCTGTGATTTCGTAGAGACACTATTGCATTGAATAGTTTGTGCATCCAGCTTGTACAAGGTACCAATTCGAGCACCCCTAGCCAGCACCATTGTGCCTCTAGCCATCTTGCAGCCATTTCCAGAGAATGTGACATGCACTCCAATATCATTCAACTTACTTACAGAAAGTAAATTACAAGCCAGACCTGGTATATGCATCACATCATTGATTCTCTTCACTCTTCCATCAGGGAATTGAATTCTGACTCTTCCACAGCCAACAATTTCCAAAGATGAATCACTTGCCAAATACACCTTTCCACAATCATAGTTTTCATACTTCATGAACCAGTCTTTATGAGATGTCATGTGGAAAGATGCTCTAGAATCAATCAGCCAGACATCATCAGATGCTCGTGTAGCCAAGGCTGCAATGAAGGCATCTACATCACTATGAGAAGAATCATTGTCAGAAGATGTCTTCTTCTTTTTCTCCTCCTTGTAATCCTTTCGGACATGACCAGGTTGCCCACAATTCTAGCACTTCACCTTGGACTTCTTTCCAGGAGACTTTGATCTCCCTTTTGATTTCGATCTAGATTTCTTGTCCTTCTTTCCTTTCTCTTTCGATCTACCTCTAACAGCCAGAGCCTCCTTTTCCATCTCAGAAGATTTTCTTCTCATCTCTTCCGACAACAAAGAAGCAACAACATCTTCCATCTTGAAAGTGGATGTCGTACTCCCAATAGCCATCACCAGATGATCCCAAGAATCTGGCAATGAACATAGCAGTAGCATGCAGCGATCTTCATCTTCAATCTTCACACCAACAAATGTTAACTGAGCAATCAGCATGTTGAATACATTCAAATTATCAGAAACAGATCCTCCTGCATTCTCAAAGAATACAGCTTCTTCCTCAAGAACAATTTGTTCACCAAGGACTTGTCTTGATAAATAGATGTCAGTCTTTTCCACGAGGAAGATACAGTCTTTTCTTCATGTGCGTTTAGAAGAACAGAGTCTACCAAACAGAGCCTTACAGCCCCTTAGACTTTCTATCTGCAAGATCTCAATCCTCTTGCTTCATGCCTTGAGGCATTGTTCTAGACACAGCAAGCCATAGATCACAATCCACTAACAGATCTTCCATTTTGAGTTTCCACAACTCATAATTGCTACCATTGAATTTCTCTATTTCCATCTTCTTGGATGTGCTCACCATCTTAATTTGTAACTAAATTATCAGACCTCTACCAAACTCCCACTAAAAAAGAATTGACACAAAAAACCCAACGTACCCAACAAGGATAACACAACTGGCTAGGCTCTAATACCACTTGTAAGGAAAGCAAAGATGCAAAAACAACTATCCTAACGTCAAAACCACAGGGAAGAATGCAGACAATACTTTTAATTTTCAAATTACAATCCAATTAAGACACACATGAAAGATTTACAGAAACAGAAATAATACACAAAGACAATGAACAATAGATTTACGTGGGAAACCCTTTCAAGAAAAAAACCCACCACACCAAGCTGAATCTCTTTGTATTACAATAACAAACAATTAAATACAATGCAGAGATACAACTCTTTGGTATCAATTCACAGTAGCTACATTCACTGTTCAATCTCTTACAGAAAATGCTCTCAAGAATCTGATTCTCCATCTCTTCAAACTCAGAATGCTCTCCTTTAAATCTTATCACATCCTGATTTTTCTCCTCTATTCATCCTTATCCACCATTACCCATTGTAGAAATGTTTCCATCCCATTGCATATTTTTCCTTGCATACAGTTCAGCTCCAGCGTCGCAGCTATTGCAAAAATCTAACCGCCAACCATTTGAATTTTGCTTCCTCTGATTGGTCCATGAGATGCCACATAGGAAAGTCAAATGGTCAAGGGCGTTCAACCTGTGTTGGCATGTCGGTGAGACACTAACCGTGTCTCCCTGATGCCAACACAACCAGCATTCGATATCGGCGTAGGTTCTACCAAGTCGGCAAGACGATATAGCGAACGCCATGAGTCATACCGAATCCACCAATAACCATTTTATTCCTATCGGCAAGAGTTTTCCTCATCGGCAAGACCCATACCGATGCTCATGAGTCACATCAATTTCAACTTTTCCATCGGCAAGACTTTACCGTTCACCAAGAGGTCTCACCGAGACTCCTCAAGTTTCACTGAAGCACCTGACAGTCGGCAAGACATTCGTCTTTTGCCAAGACTTCACTCGAGCAAACCATGTCATACCGAGTCGGCAAGACTTTTGTCTTTTTTTGAGACCTCACATTGAGCACCCATGTCTTACCGAGGACTATCGGCGAGACTCTCCAAGTCACCAAGACTTCACACCGAAGTCTTTTGTCACCGCGAAGGCACCAAGTGTATACTCATCGGCAAGACTTTACATAGTCGCTGAGAGGTCTTCCCGAGACCTTTGTGTTACCTCGATGACCATATGCAATCGGTGTTGCCGAGACATTTCATATCGGCAGGACTACATACCGACAACCCAAGTCTCCCTGATAGCTGCAAGTGAATAATAATCGGTGAGAGAAACAACAGTCGGTGAGAGATCTTGTCGAGTCTCCATGTCATAGCGATAGGTCTATTCAGTAAGACCGAAACCAAGTCACAGTGACTAGGGCACTTCAACAAGATTCAGAACAACTTGTCGGCCAGACATCAACAATGTCACAGTGACTTTGTCGTTCAGGAGTTATATGCCAGTAAGGATTGAGGCACCTATTCCAACACTAATTGGTATGATGGGAGCAGTTACTATTAGTACCATCGTGTTAATGGACATGATATTGAACGTTGTATGCGGTTTCAACATGAAATACAAGACCGCATCGAGGACGGTAGCATTCTTCTCGATGGCAATAAACAAAACATAAACAGATCAGTGGCAAAAGAAAATAGTGAATTGTAGATATACACGAACCCGTTTCCATCACATTCTGCTAACATGATTATCGATCCCACTGATTATGCTTCTCAACCTGGGGCCTATGTAAATATGGTCACGGTAACTTTCATTGTTTCACTCGCATCCGATTCGCCGGATGTTACATTTACAACACAATATCTACCCTTGAACAACAAGCCCTCACCTCTTTATGTTCCTGCTCGTATCAATGGTAACATTGTGACAGGAGTCTCGATAGACCCCGCAAGCCATGTGAATGTTGTTACTGAGGAAACCTTGGTATTAAACTCACTGCAAAAATAAAAATATGAAGAAACAAGATCTACCATCCATACCCATGATGGTATGAATCTCAAACCTTATGGCTCGATCACCTTGTCTGCCCTAGTAGGACCTAGGACTGTTGACATAGTTTTCAACATTATTCCAAAGTCAAACCTGTTCAAAGTGAAGCTAGGCATTCCATGGTTGGCTTCCATGAATGGGATTGCTTCCATTATCCACAAATGCTTAAATTTTTCCCATGAGGTTATCGTGCATGTAGTGCATGATGCTGGATATTAGCCTTTGGTATCTCGCGGTGGGTATTCGTTGGATCACTTTTGGCCCTCTATGGTTGGTCTGCTTCCTTTGAGAATGGACCTACTTTACAAGAACTATGTGAAATAGAAATTGGAGGCAAAGGGGAGCCAAAGCTGACCCTTTATGTGACAAAGTGGCTGGTTACCTCCTCTTCCTGAGAAGAGAAGAAGAAGCCTGTGCTTATGACTACTCCTTCTCCAAGAGAGAGAGAAGTCCACGCCAGTCCCTTATCCCTCCTGTGAAGGTAAAGAGGAGGTTAAACCATCCACTCCCTCTTCCCCAAAGAAGGAGGATCAGTCCATAGCAGCTCCCTCTTCTTCCTGTAAAGGTAAAGGGAAGATGACCCTTCTACAAACTGTCCTGTCCTCTCCCCTTTTCTTGGAAGAGTACTAGATGAGCAAGCTCAGTAGCTATCTATTAAATCTGATGATTCCTCCTTGGTTTAGGCCCAAGATTAGAATCGCATATTTTCCTAATGAATTTCCAGGACCATGGTACTGTTACCCAATTTTCACCTACGAGCTCAATCGAGGGAAATTATGTTTCAAATTCGCACGTGGATTAAATGTGGCTCCCATAAGGGTTGAGCCCAGCGTGCAGGTACTTAGATTTCATTGGGAGAGTCCTTATGTGGTGTTACCTCACAAGGAAGTATATTGGAAAGCCTCACCTAAGTCAGTTTTGGAGCAAAAAATTCATCAGAGAAGAAAGTCAGCAAGACCCCCCTATTGTCTTGCCGACCAGCAGTGTGTGTTATCTATTTGAATGCACCGATTGCCAGGACATTCGGGTCACCAAGAGTCCTTATGTATCTCGCCGCATGGGATTTCACACCGAAGGTTGTTCACAAGTTGGCATCGAGGAGATGTCTCGGCGACTAACGAAGGTCTCGGCGAGAAATGATTGTCATCAGGGAAAAGAGCCCTTGTTCACTATGAAGTCCTGCCGATCAACGAAGTCTCGCCAAAAGAATGGAGCTCTCGGCGTAATTTTAAGCTTGGGGAGATGTCTCGGCGATGAAGTGAATGTCTCACTGAAAGGCTGTGAGTTTGGCGTGATGTCTTGCCGATGTCCAGTGGTCTCACCGACAGGGGGAACTCTTGCCGAGATGAAATGGCATCGGCGAAAGATTGAAGTTCAGTGAAAAGTCCCAATGACCGCGTGATGTCTCCTTGACAAGAATAGGCTCTCCCCGAAAGAAGGTATGAGCTCGCCAAGAAATATAAGCTTCGGCAAAAGTTTCACCAACAAGGTGAACTCTTGCCGAAATAAAATGGCATCGGCAAAGCAAGTTTTCATCGCCATGAGGCCTCAGCGATTAGGAGATGTCTCACCGATAAGATGTGCCTTCGGGGAGAATGAATGCATTCGGCGACAGGGGGTAAGTTTAGGGTAAGGTCTCCCCAAAGCGAAGAGGTCTCACCAAAAGGAAAGTAAGCCCGAGGAGAATGGAGTGATATCGCCACAAGGTCTTCCCGACTAACAGAGGTCTCCCCGACATAAAGAATGAGCTCGCCAAAGGATTTTGAGCCTCACTGTGACGTCTCCCCTACTGATGTTGGTCTTGCCGATAATGATGGACCCACCAATGGATAAAGGATATCAGTATGACTTTTGAAGCTTGATATGAGCTCTTTCCGACCATTGTGTGTCTTGTCGAATGCTGCTGCAAGGTCTAATCGCATCGGGGAGACACGATTAGTGTCTCACCGACATGCGATCCAGTTTGAACGACCTTTGACCACTTGAGAATCTTACGTGGAGTATGCTCAACCAATTTGAAGGAGCCAAAGATGAACCATTGACAACTTGACTGTTTGACTCCCCCCTGCGAAGAAGGTCAACAGAGTGAAAACAACATGGATATGTTCTGAGCTTAGGAGCATTCAAAGCAGCTTGACAGAGGAGGTTTGAGAGGGACACGAGGACCAAAAGTTAATGTTGCTAAAGATCTGAAGGCTTCTCCAAGGGTGATCTTTCACACCGACATGGACAACGAGGTTACGCTTGAATGCAGAATTAACTACATGAAAAGATCTAAGGGCAGATCTTTGAGAGCCAAATATTTTTTGTAAGCCCTGGGGGCCGACACACTTTTGTATATAAGGCATTTTTGCCTCTTTGTAAGGGAGTTCTCCTGATGCTTTTCAAAATTTTGTGACTCTTTTGCAGTCCTCTCTCAGATTAGCAAACTTTTTTAACTCATTTTGGAGCATGATATATAAAATTTACCTTGGTTACCATTGATGGTTCAATTTGCCTTCTGGTTCTTGTGAAGTATTGTGCATTTTTAAGTGATTCTTCGAGCTACTTAGTGAAATCTTTCTTTTCCTTATAGCTTTTGTTTCATGTTAGCATGTCTTTCTTTGCAAAAGCAGTACTATGTAAGTTACAAACTGTGTTTATTCAATTGCAAATTAGCTTTTAATTTGTGAAAATTTGCTTTTCCTTTTTGAAAGTCTGTGCATGTCAAACCTATTTGTATGCATAATCTACAGAATCTTGTTGTGCAGTCCCCTGTCCATCACCAATATTCAAGTGTAACCTGAGTGTCTCAATGCTCTTGTCAGTTCGGTGTATCACCTTAGGATTTAGCTTTATTTTATGCATTCCTTCTCCCTTTCCCTTTACAGAATCAGTAGTTAGGTGACACCAAAGGAAGCTGACCTTCTCCGGAGGTTGACCTCTGCCTACAAGTGACCCACAGCTTTAGAGGTCTTCCCATGTTACACTGGATTGTTGAGTTTACTTTCAGCAGGGTGCAAATCCAGGTGATAACAGGTACTACTTATATGGCATAAAAAAAGGTTCTCATAGAGAATTCAATCCGCAACCTCCTACTGCTCCTGCTCCTAAGGTAGTAAGCGAAAAGAGGCCCGCTGCCAAGGCTCTCAAGTCGACTCCTCCCATTGCTCCTTAGCCTGCTCCCCCTGCTCCTGCACAAGAACCTGTTTCTGCACCCAAAACGGTCGTAGTGCACGTCCCTATGGTCAAGCAGTAAACTCCTGTCCCTTCACAAGCTGTGACTTCTAACTCTAAGAGTCATAGGAACTGCCATGCACAAGAGCGCAAGCACCAACGAAAGGCTCTCTTGGCTGAGCAGGCCGCTTCACAACAAAAGGAAGAAGAAACGACTGACCCCACTTCAAGGCCCTCTATAGTGTTGTCTTCCTCTACTCCTGTTGTATCCCTTCTGCCTGATCCATTCCTGGCTCCTATTGTGAGCACGAAAACACTTAACCCTAATCAGGTACAAGTGTTTATCATTCCTTCTATGGATCCTCCTTTACTAATGTCCATTCTGAATATTCATCCCTTCTCAAAACCCGTGGATATAGTTAACACTTTGGTCATATCCACTGTGGTTATGTCCTCTTCCTCCTTTGCACCTCTAGCGTCATCTACGAGGAGTTCATCTCCTCCTACGAAGAAGGCAGGTACTAGTCCTTATCACAATAAAAGACGTAGGAAGAGCCCACCTTCGTAAGGTGGCCCTATGATGACCTATTATGTCCTTGTGACAGAACCAATCCTAGCCTCTCCTAAGTTCGTCACCGCTCCTGAATCGTTCGGCGAGCCTAGCAGTGGATCTCAGGCGTAGCTTGTCCCATCCACTGAAGTAAGACATAGCACTCCCATGGGGTGCATGTTCAACTCTGTGGATGAAGTCCCGACCCTCTCGGTGATCTTCGCAAAATCGTTGACCCTAACTCCATAAGAGCTCAGTGTAGAGGACCTTGAGGGGCCCTATTGCGTGGCCCTTGTTATGGGAGGGTCAAATACCCCTCCTCTTAACATTCCACCTTTACAGACTCATCCTCCTTCCCCTTATGAGGATTTGGATTGGGAAGTGGAAGACCTCTTGGCTAAGCAATGTTAGGAGGAGGCCCTTTTTCCTTTTCTTGATCTTGTGTGCATGTGTGTGTGTCTTGTGATGTGTTCCCCCGTACTCGTGCTATATGTCCTTGGATGACCCTCGTTACCCTTGTTGGTGCTTGGATACGGGCGTGGTTTTTGTGTCGTAAACCTTCTTCTATTTGTACCTTCATTCTTCCATGTTTGTGCTTCATTTTTGGTAAATTGGGGACGATGCAAAGCGTCAGGGAAATTTAGGCTTCCCTTCCATGTTGACCTAATATTTTATTTTTACTTTATTTTTTATGCATTCTTCTTGATCTGGTTGGGGATTGATGATCTTTCACCTTGCGTTGTAGTTACCTACTATTATATGAGCTCGGACAAATCTGACCCCGCTAAACCAGATCCCCCTATGCCTTTTGTTTGTGATTTTTCACTTTTTCTTTATCTTTCTCTCTTCTTTGCTTGAGTTTTCCCTTCTATGTGTGACAAAATTCTTTAACACTTCAACTTTTAGAAGACGAATTCGCCACCAACGAATCTTTTCTTGAAAGTCTTCACAACACCCTTTCCTTGGAAGCGTATTCTCAACATGGAACCCTAACGGAATGTGTTTCCTTCATCATGGGTTCATAAAGAAAGGACTTGAAGACCTTCCTCCGAAGTGGGAACTATTTTGGCTTCCCCTCATGTGGGGGCATGACCTTCCTTTCGAATTCCTTGATGAAGTGAACATCTTTTGAAGGGATCCCTTGATGACGAATCACTCTAAGATGGCGACTTTTGAACTGTGTGTCCCTTGAGTGGACCCCCTCTACTTTCACGATGGGTTCCTCAAGGACCCTTCCTATAAAATCCTTTGTAACAAATGCGCTCTTGCACGTCTAGTCTGGGGGCAGCCCGACTAGACTCATACCATTCATCCTTTTCGCGTCTAGCTTGGGGGCAGCCTAACTAGACCTTCCTATTTCAAACTGTGCATCCCTTGAGTGGACCCCTCTCCTTTTGAAGGGTTCCCGAGGGATCCCTTTGAAAGTCTTTCGATCTTCATGACTGGCCACTTTAGACATGTTCTATCTGCATGTAGACATGTCGTCGCTTTTAGATGTGTTCTATCTGTGGGTAGACGCATCGACGCTTTTAGACATGTTCTATTTGTGGGTAGACATGTCGCCACTTTTAGATATGTTTTATCTATGGGTAGACACATCAACACTTTTAGATGTGTTCTATCTATGGGTAGGCGCATCGACGCTTTAGACATGTTTTATCTACGAGTAGACATGTCGCCGCTTTTAGATGTGTTCTATTTGCGGGTAGACGCATCGACACTTTTAGAAGTGTTCTATCTACGAGTAGACACATCGACACTTTAGACATACACTATTTGCGAGTAGACATGTCACTGCTTTTAGATGTGTTCTATCTGCAGGTAGATGCATCGACACTTTATACACGCTCTATCTGCGGGTAGACGTGTCACCGCTTCTGACATGTTCTATCTACGAGTAGACATGTCGCCTCTTCCTGACTCTGCGAAGTTTTCTTCCTTGGGGCTTCCTCCATGCAAGAGATCTTGGAGGTTGCTTCCTTGCAGGTCTGCAGACCTGCAAGGTGCTTTATTGTTCCAAGTTCATAGTTCTAAGCAACTATGGATTCCTTTGTTTGCCCTGCATCTTCGGGTTCACTAGATCGTAGTCTGCATCCTTGATGGTTCAGGTATACTTTTCTAACCCTACTCTCTTCTTGATCTACTTTACCAACCACTCATCAGACTTGTGCTCACTAAAGTGGGGGAAAAATGTATAAGAGTGAATTTTCACCCTAGGTGCAATTCCCCTTTTTGCCTTATTACACTTTAGAAAACCTAAGTTGGAGGCTTAATTCACTTAATCCCGCTGATGGCGGTCCACTTGGCGTCTGTTTTGTGTGTTGGTGGAGGCATTTTTGTTGGGGATGCCCGCTCGATGCATAGACGTCCCCACGGCGCACTTACGTCCTTGGCAGATTCCTACGGCTGAGTCAGCAGAGGCGTTACTCTTCCCATTGGCAGTGAAGTTGTAATGCCTCCTTCGGCCACCTGACCCGAATATGGTTGTTTCTTTCCTCATTCCTTCATATTCAAGCCTTTGAACTTGCTTTAGAGGTTGGATAGAGGTTGGATGAAGATTGGAAGAACTTTATATCACTTGAAGCTCACTCTCACTCTCACAAGCTCACTTCCAAGCATTCCAAGCATTCCATAGCAGCAACATCACCCTCCATCACATCGGTAGAGCAAGTTTGGGACCACGCCATTGCAGCAGAAGCTTGAGTTCCTCTCATTTCTCCTCCAAGCAGCCTTGAGTGCTCTTGGTGGAGGTGGTAAGCTTCCCTCTCCTCTCCTCTATCATTTGGTTGAGTAGCATAGTACTATTTTTGTAGTGCTTGTGTTTATCATTTCTTTATCTCCTTTCCATTGGCTGTCTGTGGAGGTGGGAACACCTAAACAAGGGTCTAACTAAGGCAAGCCCCTATATAGCCACCCCCCAACATTCTCTCTCTTGTTGTGTGTAGGTACGTGAGCTCTTGGAGGATTTTCTAGCGAACGAGTTCATTGGTGAGATTCTCCTCATCTTTATCACTTTTGCTTATTTGCTTTATAACATTAGAGATTACTTGGTTTATTTAATCACATCATTTTGTCCTTTTAGTTAACTAGCTAGGCTAATAAGTCATTTTAGTGTATTTAACCTCGTCTTAGCTGTTGCCTGACCGTATAGACCACAGCACATTTATGAGACACTAGCGCACCACACTGTCATCTAAAGTCCGCGCTGACGTCCCCGGGCAGAGAGCTCCCTGAGGCACAGAGTTAGACCTGAAGATCGACTCGCCTAGCCCCACATTAAAACTCGGATTGCAAAGTGATTGTAGGATCCTAGGAGTCCTCATCATTCTAATCCTCACACCCTAAACATACACTTAGCTAAGGTAAGTTAGGGTAGCCTCTCGTGTCTCGACCCTCCATGACTTAGGGTCTTGCATGTAGTGGTCCCCCTCTCTTACACATTTGTAAAATTGTAAATTCAAAATCAAAAAAATCAAAATCCCTAAAAAGGTTAAACATTGAAAATCCAAAAAATAGTACCCTTGTCAAACTAAGAGTCTTTGAGCTTGAACGCAAGCAAGGCCATCATTTATGTGCCCCCAAGATGCCCTAGGTCGGTCTTTTAGGATTCTCATAATAAACCAACATTCCATCAAATGTTCATATCTCATTGTCAATAAGTTGAGTCAGTCGAACTACGTGGTCTCTGCGTGTATAACATAGGCAAGGCTAATCTTTGATCAGCCCCTAAGGCCCCTAGGATAGGTCTTTTAGGTTAGGTTCTTGGTCGGAAAACTCATAAATACAAAAAAATCCAAATACTTGTAAAATACAAAAACATTCAAATAATAGAAAACACAAAAACATTCAAAAGACCTAAAAAGCATCAAATATCTTGGAAAAAACCCTAAACAACCTCAAATAACTAAAAATCAAAAACATTCACATAAAGTTTTGAAAAGACCAAAAATAGCCTCAAAACATTTTCAAAATACCAAAAACATTGAAATATTCCAAAAAATCCAAAACTATCCATCTCATTTCGCTTTCACCCACAATAACCTTCACCTATAATAAATCGATAATCACCTTCAACCTTTGGCAAAACAAATAGAAAGTAAGTATAGCAATTCATAAAGTGAGAACCTAAGTGTTAAAACCTAAAGTCTAGATCATAGGTAAATGATTCAGTGAAGTTAGTGTCAACAACTTATCAAACACCCCATCTTAATCAAAACATTTGATCAACATGTCCTAGGATGCATCCTTCCTACGATGGACATCAATATCAGAAATCACCTTGGCTAAGTTAAACTGGCAAGAGATATAGATACCACTGACTATTTGTCTTCGATCTTTTTTTATGATTTATCTTATTGACCCATTCTAAGGACCTCTCAATGATGTCTATCAAAATTATTTAGAGAGAAAGGAATGGGGAATCAATCATTATCTTTTGTTTGTTGTGCTTATGGGTATTCTTGTAAAATAATCTTCGCGCATACTTGCTTAGTTGTGTGTAGGGAGGTTGTTTGGAGTAGATTGTTGACTATTGTGTATGCTTAAGTCTGATATATTCTAGACTTCTAAACTACATTCCGATGAAGTTTTTGTATGTCAAGATGTAAACAAGAACTATCCTATCTATTTGTAGAGTCAAAGTCCATTACACTAGATACAACGTTGTCCTGGTTATGAATACCTTGACACATCGTGTCTATGTGTTATATCAAAAATAAAGAATGACGAAAAATCCCAATCTCAAGATATGAGCAAATCGTCATCATGCATTTATCATCACCATATCTAATAAAGTCTTGGTGGATCATGGACTTGTTGGAATTTTTTGGATCGATCATCAAAATCAATGGTCAATCATCTTATTTCTTCTATCTTCTTTCTACACTAACCTAGTATCATGAAAATCAACAAAAACATCATCAAATGCATCCATCCTGCATCCACAAATCATTAGCATACATATATCTCAAATTATCATAGCATATCATAATAAAAGAAAGCATAATCCACATTCCATTATCATTTGAGTTACGATGAATAATATAGATTTGATATTCTATGCATCTTAAATCATTGCATTATCATATCATAAACATGAATAACTACATCATTCATAAACATCCATAAGCATACATCATCATCTCATAAACTTGTATAGAAAAGTACACAAAAAGAAATGCATCCATATCATTTTGCATAAGCATAACATCTACATATCATAGCATCCATTCCATAACAAGTCATAAAAAGATACTGAAAAATAAGTGCATCCATCCATTACATATCACATAAACATGAACAAAAGGAAACACATCCACTCATTATATTGCATCCATACATAAGCATCTCATATCATATCAACATCAAAATGCATCCATACATTCATAGAGCATGAAATAAAAGGAGGATCATATCATGAATCTGTATCATCTCATATATATCAAAAAATGGTGACTATCATAATACAATATCGGAATCAGTGTATGTATATCTATCAAAAGTACAATATCCACAAGGCTATCAAAAAAGAGCCCATGAATATATATTTGTATAACGAATTGGGCAATAATCAAAAAGTGTATGTACATGTGGGCTATCCCTAATGGTTGCTCCCCTCACCAGGTTGTCTCTCTACTGGCTCATCCTCAGCTCGAGGATGTGCTCCACTCTACAAAAAAAATTGGCTGCCTAATCAGCGCAAGGACATCTTGATTATAATGCATGCGATAATACGTAACCTCGATCACAGCATCTTTGTATAAATAGGTAGAAATTGTTCCTCCCTAAGTTGTAGCTATCATAGACTCTAACTACTGGCACTGCCCGACCTCTTGTACCAACTGCTTATCAAAGGTCTATCTGAGATGACACTCTTGATCCCTCTCATCTATGACTACATGTACTTGTTGTCAGGTTTGTTCTCTCTTGGCTGTGATGGCCAATATCTGTTGTCAAGCCTGATCTCACTTAGTCGTGACCACCTATATTTGTTGTCATAGTTGTTGAATTTGAGCATCACAGGGATTTGGCCCTAGTGGTGGCTATTGTGGTGGCTATTGTTGTATTGGTGGCTACTCAGGAGGCTATTGGTGCAATGGTGGTGCACCCGAGACCTATCCATCCTGATGTTAGCTATCTTGGCCATCTTTTCCTTTGGCCCTACCATCTAGACCTCTACCATGTCCTTTGCCTTGTCCATCATTTGGCTGGCCTTTGCCTTTACCTACACCCCTCCCTCTTGGCCTCCCTTGTGGAGGTATACCTGTTGGATTTGTAAGCCGAGGAGGGGGTACGAACCATGCATCATATGCAAGCGTAGTCTATGCATCCACCCGTCCATGATCATAGGCCCATGGCCTCACAACCAATTATCTAAAGCCCTCAACAACCTCGTGAGCTGGGATCGTGTGTCTCCATGTCATCTCTCATGTTAATTTGGAAAAAATATCAGTGTATGCATCATCAGGCATGTCCTACCTCTCGCCAAACTGTCTAGCAACCCTATCAAGCAAGTACCTCTCTATCATGGTATGCTCTCAACCCTGCATGAACCGAGTTTGTCAAGCAAATAATAGTTGTTGCACATCATCATACCATGTTGGCATCTGGAGCCATAGCCACCATCTGAATACTGTCATCTCATCAATCACTTGATGCCAGTAAGGAATATTGAGCTTCCCTATGTGCTGCAGAGTGATGACACCCGTATACCTCCAAACAACTAAATCATCTTGCTCAACATCTACCATATGAATAATTAGTCAAAGCATGGAAATGTGCTCCCAGGCCCATATATGGAGAAGGGTGACCTTGATGCCAATCACTCTCCCATCACAATATACGAAGTCATGCATATTACAATAAAGGGAGGCCAACATCACTAGCCCCCATGCATATTGAGTCCTCCTAAAGAGCATCCTATGCCAAGCCAGCCCCCATCCTGGATTGAATCCCCTACTCCATCGATCTAGAGCAACCAAACCTGATATCACTGCACCAATAATCAATTTGAAGGTCAACACCTGACCTCTATGCATCTTGAGGTCAATTTGGGAGTTAACCAAGATAATGAACTCCTGGGCAAGAACCTCATGGCAAGCATCATAGTCGGCATCAGTATCATAAATCACACGCTCACCATGTATCGACAATCACAAAATCCACCAGACATCCTCCAGCATCATTGTCGCCTCACTAGTAGGTAAGTGGAATGACGAGGTATTGTTATGCCATTGCTCACATAGTGTTGTCATCATTGCTAAATGTGTCCACACGATGAGCATATAGGCAACGTACCACAAACCAATCTCTCCTAGGTGCTCCTATCACAGCTCTAACAAATCATCAAGTCTAGACAACACAATCGATCGATGCTTGCGGGACATCAAAGGCTAGATAACCTCCTACACCCACAAAGCACACAACGTCAAAATTCACAAAAACTAGCTAAAGTTTGGAGTTTTTATCCCCCAAAATGACAAAGGTGTCACTATTTACGATAGCATCGCTATAACTCAAATTCCAAATAGCAATCTTGGAGGCATCCAAATTGCAAATCATGAACTATGTTGCTAATAACACCGGCGATGCCATTTGAACTTTGAAAACCCTAATTCTAAAATTTCAAATTGAGTGATTGCATTGCTATTTACACATGCATCATGATTTATAATTAGGAAACCCTAATTCCAAATCATGAACTATGTCGCTCATCATAGTAGCATTGCTAAATTTCAAAATAGTGTCACTGATTCTAAACATAGCGTTGCAATATAGCGACACCGCCTAAACTCAAATTTTAAAATACAATAAATGCGTTCAAAAGTCAAAATGCGGGTCAAGTTTTGAATTGCATACCAATGGTCCTCTGCCTGCATACCGATGGTCCTGCACCTAGAGGCCTCTAGTACTCGTGAACCCAATCAAAAATGTGTCATGGGAGCAATTATTGTGTCATTTCGTCAAGAGGTCAGAGCTCAAATTGTAAGAATTCTCTAAGGTGTGAATGCACAAATGAATTGAAAGTGACCCTTCCTCGCCTATTTATGCCTAAAAATTAGGGATTTTTTCTCTAATTCAACCATGCAACTAGGGTTTCGCATCAATTTCACCAATCTTGCCAAACTAAAGCTTATTTTGCATCGTTTTTTGCATTTTTGGCATGTTTTTTACATCTCGAAGCCTTTTCGGATCCCTGGGGCAACATTTAACCTTTGTCGAGAAATCAACCCAAAACTCAAAAAAATTGTCTAATATATCAAGGGGTCAAGGAACTAGCTTATTCCTTCTGCTAGGGCAACAGTGGGGAATCCAAAAAATCAGAAATAAATAAATAAAAATTATTTTTTTCATTTAAGCAGCAGTTTGAATCCGAAAGACTTCAGTCTTTGAACCAACATAACAAGTACCTCGCTTCAAAGTGGAGGAAAATGTAGACACTTAAAAATGTCCTAAATGATATCATGCACTTGAATCAGGTATACTAACATCATTTCCTCCTAAAATCCATCCTCTTTTCGCTTAATTAATTAAATTTTCCTAGCTATTTAGTTACTTACATCATTTGCATCTATTAACCTAATTAATCTAACCGGGTTAATTCACCCCCTTTCATATTAACATTTCGCCCTATTAAATTAAATAAATCAAATTATTTAATTTAATCCCTAAGTCCTCTTATTTAATTAAATAACCCTAAGTTATTTAATTAAATATCATTTCACCTTTCCCCCTTTTCATTAAATCATTTATTTAATGAATGTCCTCAATTTCACCTAATTGCATAATTAAACCTTTGTTTAATTATCAATTACCTAATTAATCTAATCCCCCCCACTTGCAAGGGCCTTTGCACATTCCTCCAAAATGAATATTCCTTCCCCCTTTTGCACAATTAAACTTTGTTTTAATTTGCTAAATGTCCATTTCCCTTCACCCATGAGAATATTCTAAAGAATATTCTCTCTCCTCACTCATCTGAAAAAGAGGAATATTCCTTTCTGTAACAAACTTACTTGACTTCTTGTGCAAGTTAACTTGTGACTTCTTGTGCAAGTTAACTTGTGACCTCTTGTGCAGGTTGAAAGTGTGTTTGTTAAGGATAAAGGTGAACCCTTGATTAAATCTCATCATTGATTCTAATCCATTGATAAGAATCCATGATCCATGCCTCCAACTTCTTCCATCCTTGACTATTGATTAACTTTTTCGATCTCAAACCTTCATTTCTCATTTGCTCTCTTATAAATAGGTGACTATTTGGAGACAAACGAATCCATCTTTTTTGAGAGAAAACCCATGCTGTTGAAATCACTCACACTCAAACTCATATTTAGCATTTTTTTAGTATCATTTTAGCTTAATTACTTGCATTAATTAACTTAGATTCCATTAATGGCTTCCACGGTAACTCATATGCATACATTTAGCTTGTTTGTTAATTAGGATTTCAATCTTTTAGCTTAGAATCCATTTAGATTAGTTTTGCACTCACACATGTTAGGGTTCGAGATGGCAGATATCTAACAATTAAATGCAGATTTAATTAATAAAACAGAGAAACTAAAACACACACAGAATAAATCATAACACAGAATTTAACGTGGTTCACCCAATCCGGGCTACATCCACCAAACCATAGCCATCCAATACTTTTTTTATCCAGTGTAAAACCTATTACAATCTTGCGAATAATCGCGTTTTTCATCATACTATAATACCCATCTGAACCCCCTTTTTAACAAGCTTAGAAGCTTCCAGATTTTTGGGTTCTACCATGGGCTATACAGTATAGCATGATCAGTCACCACATACCAACAATCTCCCACTTGGAGACTGATCAGGCTCCATACCAACACAATCTCTCACTTAGAGACTGATCTTGGACGACACTACTACAATTACAGCTCCCACTGGAAATAAGTACCTTGGACCCTGCTGCTCTGTTATACTTGAATTCAACCTTGAAGGCCAACCGAAGTTGAAGAGGATCTCAGCTTCTCCCTTGTCATCACCTTCGTAAACATATCCGTTGGATTGACATTTGTATGTATCTTGTTCAGCTTAACCTGTCCATCCTCCAACACTGACCGAATGAAATGATATCTCAACTGGATGTGTTTTGTTTTAGAATGCAAAGTAGAATTCTTTGCAAGATGTATAGCACTTTGGCTGTCTGTAAACAAGTAATTTCCGGCCTGTTGTTTTCCCAACTCATCCATTAAAAGTTGCAGCCACATCATCTCCTTTTCTGCCTCTATTGCAGCAACATACTCTGCCTCTATGGTGGATAAAACAACCACCTTTTGCAATCAAGAAATCCAACTCACTGCTGTCCCACCAACTATAAATACATAACCTATGGTACTCCTGGTATCTATATCCCCTGCCAAATCTGAGTCAACATAGCCTTTTAAATCAGTATTAGAGCCCCCAAAATATAAACATTTATTAGATGTACCTCTCAAGTACTTGAGAATCCATTTTACCGCATTCCAATGCTCAACTCCGGAATGACTCAAATACCTGCTAACAACTCCTACGGCATGTGCAATATCTGGTCTCATGCATACCATGGCATACATTAAACTACCTATAGCTGAAGCATATGGTACCTTAGACATTTTTTCTTCCTCTTGTATCTTTGGACACATATCCTTAGTCAATTTAACATGACTAGGTAAAGGTGTGCTGACAGCTTTTGCATTTTCCATATGAAATCTCTGCAACACGTTTTCAATATAATTAGCCTGAGATAAAAACAATTGTCTATTTTTCCTATCTCTACAAATTTTCATACCAAGGATTTGTTTTGCTGCCCCCAAATCCTTCATAGCAAAAGATTTTGTTAATTGTTGTTTTAGCTCACTTATGTGATCCATGTTAGACCCTACTACAAGCATGTCATCAACATATAAACATAAAATAATGTAGTTGTCATTATCCAACCTCTTAAAATAAACACAATGGTCAGAATTACACCGGCTATAGCCTTGCTCAGCCATAAAACTATCAAATTTCAAGTACCATTGCCGAGGTGCTTGCTTCAAGCCATATAAACTTTTCTTCAATCGCACACTAGTTTCTCCTTACCTTTGACCTCAAATCCTTGTGGCTGGTCCATATATATTTCCTCTTCCAAATCACCATGGAAAAAGGTTGTTTTAACATCAAGCTATTCTAAATGCAAATCTTCAGCAGCCACAATACTTAAAACAATAGGAATAGAAGTCATTTTAACAATTGGAGAAAAAATCTCATCAAAATCAATACCCTTTTTATGTGCAAATCCTTTTACAACTAATCTGACTTTAAATCTTTTCTTACCTCCATCCTCCTCTTTCAACCTATAAACCTATTTGTTTGGTAAAACCTTTTTACCTGCAGGCAACTTGCATAATTCCCAAGTTTTATTTTTCAGCAAGGAGTCCATTTCTTCTTCCATTCCATGCTCCCACTGAACCTTGGTATCCACCTACATAGCTTCATCATAATATTCTGGTTCACTAGCATCAGTTAACAAAATAGTATACAAAGAGGGAGAGAATCTTTCTGGAGGTCTACTTATCCTTGAAGATCGTCTAACAGGAGTTTGTGGTATTTGTTGTTGTTGTTGTTGTTGCCTAGCATGAGGAACCACTGAAACATCATTGTTTGGAATATCATCCAACACTGCATAATCATTTTCTTTCTTCTCATGCTGCAGCAACAAATCTTTGTACAATACTTTCTCATTGAATATGACATCCCTGCTTCTCACAATTTTCCTGATTTTCAAAATCCCAAAGCCTATAACCAAGATTCATCAATGCCATATCAACGATACACATTTCTTTGATTTTGCATCAAGCTTAGTTCACTATTTCATAATCTACGTATTACCGTCTTCACAACAAAGTTGTGAGAGAATAACTCACCTTCTTACCTTTTCCATTAGCTTCCTCTGGAATACCACAACCCAAAGGATTAGAGGGACCTCTATTAATTAAATAAATAGCAATGTTTCACGGTCTACGCCACATTTTAAAGTGGCCAACATGCAATCTCATGAATACCGTACACACTCCATTATTGGCTTATTCCAAGGGCTCGGTACTCCATTTCTGTGGAGTCCTTGGAGCCGTTTACGCCTCGAATACCATTAGAGGAATTAATAATCTTTGAGCGCTCTTTCTTTGCCAATACTCACCACCATTATCAATCTGAGACATTTTATCTTTTTACTGTCTCATTCTCAACCAAGCTTCTCCATTTCTTAGAAGTTTCAAATACATCATATTTCTACCCAAGGAAATAAATCCATACCTTCCTTGTTGCGTCATCAATAAAAGTGACATAATACCGAGAACCACCAAGAGATGCGGTGTTTGGTCTCCAGATCCATTATGCACAAAAGTTCCAATTTCTCATCTTTCTTTTTCTTCCCATCCTTGAGAAAACTTACTCTCTTTTGTTTCCATACACACAACTTTCACAGAAATCCATATTAACACATTTTAGACCTGGTAAAACATTATTTGAATGAAGTACTTTCATACCTTTTGCACTCATATGCCCAAGTCTATTATGCCACAGTGTTGATTCAGAGTCCACAGCAACTATATGATCTTCTACCTGTTGAACTATAGCAACTGTTCCTGAACATTGACTTTTTTCCATAACAATTAAAGTAGATGGAACAATATGACCTGTACAAAGATATAAGGTACCTACTTTCACACCTTTTGCTACCACTAAGGCACCCTTTGTGACCTTCCAATTTTTATCGCTAAATGTAACAACACAACCTTCATCATCCAGTTGCCCTGCTGAAATTAAATTTCGCTTAACTTTGGAACATGCCTTACCTCACGTAGTAGCCAATGATTCTCATTCTACAACTTAATCTTGATTCTTCCCTTTCCAACAATCTGACAGGGTTCGCTATCTCCTAAATAAACCAGCCCAAAATCCCCTTGGACATAATCAAGAAAATAACTTCTATGGGGGTAGCATGAAATGAAGCCCCTGAATCTAACACCCAAGAATCATTAGCATTATCAAGGGAAAGAATCAAAGCATCCTCATCAGATTTATTACTTACCACATTTTCCTCTTTACTTCCTTCCTTTTTGTCTCCTTTATTTTTCCGAGACCAGCAATCTTTCTTCAAATGACTCGGCTTACCACAGTACTAGCAATCCTTCTTGTTTCTAGATTGGGACCTTTTGTCCTTTGATTTTCCTCGTGACTTCCCATGATTTCTGGAATCGTTTCCTCTCTCCTTTGTTCTGCCTCTGCTTTCTGCATTCAAAACACTGCCTGATGTGGATGTTCCACCTGAGCTTTTCCTACGAATTTCCTCACTCAAAATAACACCAACAACATCGTCAAATTTTAATGTATTCGAACCAGAAACAGAATTGCTAACAGCTATTACCAAGCTATTCTAGCTTTTAGGCAAAGAACACAGAATCAAAAGAGCCCTGACTTCTTCATCAAAGTTTACTTTTACATAAGTTAATTGACTGGTGACCATATTAAACTCATTCAAATGATCAGTAACTGACCCACCTTCTACCATTTTCATATTAAATAAACGCTTCATAAGAAATCCCTTATTCGAAGTGGAAGGCTTTTCATATAACTTCGCCAGGGTTTCCATCAACTCTTGAGTTGTCTTTGTTGTTGTAATATTGAACGCCATTGATTGTGCCAGGCATAGACAAATACTGCCAAGAGTCTTTCTATCCAAGATCTCCCAGTCCTCATCTGACATTGTTGCAGGTTTCTTGGTTTTCCCTTCCAATGGCCACCATAAATCCTTCTGATAGAGATAGTCCTCCATCTGCATCTTCCATAACTGATAGTTCTGCCCGTTAAACTTTTCAACCTTCTTACCCTCGTCTGCCATAGCTCCCACTCAACCATGAGAACTTCCTATAGATGATAATCGAAACACAACCCGCTCTAATACCACTTGTTAGGGTTCGAGATGGCAGATATCTAACAATTAAATGCAAATTTAATTAATAAAACAAAGAAACTAAAACACACACAGAATAAATCATAACACATAATTTAACGTGGTTCACCCAATCCGGGCTACATCCACGAAACCGCAGCCATCCAATACTTTTATTATCTAGTGTAAAACCTATTACAATCTTGCGAATAATCACGTTTTTCATCATACTATAATACCCATCTGAACCCCCTTTTTAACAAGCTTAGAAGCTTCCAGATTTTTAGGTTATACAAAATCAAATTTTTTCTTTTTTTGTTGATTTTTTCCTTTTTTAGTATACAGTATAGCATGATTAGTCGCCACATACCAACAACACATCTTGATCATATTATCATAAATCATGTTAAAATAGCTTGCCTCATGTTAGTTTAGAATCTAAATCATGTTCATCACACATCTCACAATGGTTTCATCAGTTTTCTTCAATAGAACTGATTGAAATGAGCTCATTATCCAAGGGATTGGGAAAGGGTTGTCATTTCACATCAATGTGACACAACTCCCCCAATAGGATAAGTTGTGATGGTTTAGAGTAGGTATTTTAAAAGATTTCGTAGTTTAGCATGTTAGTTTTGATAAATGCTTAGTTTAGTTTATTTCAAATGATATCCATTGGGATGGATGTTTAGTGGCATAATTACACTTTGTATCCTCATGGATCAAGTGTATTCATCTCATACTAATCTGCTGGTCATAGGTATATTCAAATTTGTGATCTATTAGGGCGATTTGATATCTCTAAACTAGGTCTTCATCATTATTCATTATTTCATTTAGGGATCCTATTCTAACACATTTGAGTAGGGTTTCTTTTCATTTGAGCTCTTGTAATCTTAGACACACTTAATATTAGGGCTTGCACACACTTTCATGTTTTAATCTATATTTTTTATCAAGGTTTAATTACCAAACTAAGGGTTTGACCGAGGAAAACCCCCATCCACCACTAAACAACAACTTTTGTTTTGTAGATTTGTCACATGTAAAGATCCAAGAGCAAAGTTTTAGAGGTACATGAAGGAAGTGAAAATTCAAGACTCATCTCAGTTTCATATTTTCCTAGAAAAGGAGACTTGGACCCATTCGCCCATGGGTGAATGACTCCTTGATAGGCTTGCAGAAACAACATTTTGTGATAGGTGCACAATGTTCTCCTTTCCCAAATCTACCATAACTTCTATTGTTTCTCTCGGTTTTAGGCTTAATCTAAAAGATCCAAGTGGTGGCTTTCATTTTTGAGTTGATTTTCTATTTTTAGTTTTTCTCCCAAAAGTGTTGTTTGACCTTGACCCCTTTCCTCAAAGCATAAGGAAGTTTGAAGATTCTCACATTGGGTTGATTCACCTAAGGGTGGTTAGTCAATTCATTGTGGGGATCTCATTTCCTAATGAAAGTAGGAAGATAGGGTCTATTCACATCCTCTTGAATTACCTTTTCATTTTTGGAAACCTTATTTTTCTACATTTCATTTTGGTGAACCTGACGTTGTACAACGAAATTTTTAAAATTGGAGTCCATTTCAATCCTAGATCTAGGTTTTGCACTAGTTTGCATTAGGTTTGCATTAATTGCATGACATTTAGGGTTCTTTAAACTTTCATTAGTTAAAATTGCATTTAAGCGTTAATCACCTAAATTCACAAAAAAAAAAAAATGCATTAGATCTACATTTATTTTGCATTGTATTTGCATCAAGATCACCATTCAATCATCTAAGTTCGGATTTATGTTCACATTTCATTCTAAAAATAGTCACATAGTTCATCATTTGACCTTATTTATACTTGCATTTAGACACCCTAATCTAGAAAAACCTATTGCATAACCCCTATTTGCAATCAAAAAGAGAAATCGCCTAAAATAAAATCATATCCTGAAAATTCAATTTTAAAAAACCCTAAGCAAGGACCATTTCACCCATGGGAAAATGAGTCCTTGTATAGGCATTTCAGACAAATTTATGGGTGATTTTTACTCTCTATTTTACCTTTCTATTGTTGTTTTCATATATGAGCATTGGTTTCCTAAAACAATTTATTTATGAATTCAAGTTATTGCTTCTCTAGTTAGATCTTACAACATTTTGGAAAACATTTATTGCATATTTCATTTGAGGATAGCATTAGATTTATGTACTTTTCCTTTATTTCCGGCATCATTTCATAGCTTAGATAGATTAGTTTACATTTTGCAATCATTAGAAAACATAAACAAAAACCAAAAACATCAAACAAGAAAAGTACAAATTAGTGAAACCCTTGAAGAAAGCATAGTCATTTGATCATGTTAGATCTCTTTAAATTTTGAGTTAATATATCCCTCAAACCCTTTAGTAGTAATGACTTTGACATGTTAAATGAAGCCCTTGAGGATTTTATCTCACAAAGTTTATCCACTAAGGCTTGTCATAATCAACCAAAACAAAGAGACATTAATGTAATCACACCCCAACTTATCCTTTACCCACCCTCACATCAACCTCAAGTTCAAAACAAACATGTGCTTATCTTAGAGCCACCTAAAAAGAAAGCATTAAGTCCAGGAGATATATTGAACTTTACAAGGCAACTTGATAGTAACAATGTTTCGCAGCAACCGAGTTACAATACCATTGCTCACACATATAATACAAGGAACAATAGGCAACAACAAACCACTCTTGTTTCAATACCATTACCTCAACCTATCTTTCCTAGTGATCCTCATTTTCCTTTGCATAGTGGAAAGGAGTATGATCTTGATCATATTATCATAAATCATGTTAAAATAGCTTGCCTCATGTTAGTTTAGAATCTAAATCATGTACATCACACATCTCACAATGGTTTCATCAGTTTTCTTCAATAGAACTGATTGAAATGAGCTCATTATCCAAGGGATTGGGAAAGGGTTGTCATTTCACATCAATGTGACACAACTCCCCCAATAGGATAAGTTGTGATGGTTTAGAGTAGGTATTTTAAAAGCTTTCGTAGTTTAGCATGTTAGTTTTGATAAATGCTTAGTTTAGTTTATTTCAAATGATATCTATTGGGATGGATGTTTAGTGGCATAATTACACTTTGTATCCTCATGGATCAAGTGTAGTCATCTCATACTAATCCGCTGGTCATAGGTATATTCAAATTTGTGATCTATTAGGGTGATTTGATATCTCTAAACTAGGTCTTCATCATTATTCATTATTTCATTTAGGGATCCTATTCTAACACATTTGAGTAGGGTTTCTTTTCATTTGAGCTCTTGTAATCTTAGACACACTTAATATTAGGACTTTCACACACTTTCATGTTTTAATCTATATTTTTTATCAAGGTTTAATTACCAAACTAAGGGTTTGACCGAGGAAAACCCCCATCCACCACTAAACAACAAATTTTGTTTTGTAGATTTGTCCACTAAGGCTTGTCATAATCAACCAAAACAAAGAGACATTAATGTAATCACACCCCAACTTATCCTTTACCCACCCTCACATCAACCTCAAGTTCAAAACAAACATGTGCTTATCTTAGAGCCACCTAAAAAGAAAGCATTAAGTCCAGGAGATATATTGAACTTTACAAGGCAACTTGATAGTAACAATGTTTCGCAGCAACCGAGTTACAATACCATTGCTCACACATATAATACAAGGAACAATAGACAACAACAAACCACTCTTGTTTCAATACCATTACCTCAACCTATGTTACATCCCTAACTTTAACTATGTTTTACTTTTTACTTTTGAAGTAAATAGTAGATTCTTACGCATGACTGAATGATTTAATGTTAGGAAAAATCAATGTTTTCATGAGTTAGGTTTATTTGACTAAAATTGACATGTGTTCAAAAATTTTCAAGGTGTGATGATTTCATATAAGGATTATGAAATGATTAATAATACACTAATCTTGAGTTGGTGAATGCAAGTCACATTCAAGGAATAGTTTTCGCCCTCCGAGAAAAGGAGGGAGAGCATCATCGGAGAGAAGGGAATAGATATAAGGAAAATGATAGTTTCAAGCCATCTTAAGTCTTGTGTAGGCGCAAATTGGTCGAACCTACTTGAGTCGGGTGAGTGATACTCAACTCTCTTGGTCTAAGTTTACTTCTCGACTCGACAAGTTGTCAATGTCATTTAATGTCTAGTGCATGTTGTTTAGCGTGTTTAGAAGCTTGTCGATAATAATCAATTAGTCGACCTTTGTGTTGATTTAATACTCTTAAGGGTTATTAACTCTCTTTTTAACATTGAGTTCATTTTTAGGGTGAATATGTCGAGAGATGACAAATAGATCAATGTCGTCCATCATGTAAGATTGTGTTACCAACTCTTAATTTCTAAATGATTTGTCATTTATATATGCCAATCTTTAAGTGTTTATTATTGATGATCCTCTTTGTGACGTTGAATAAGATGGCATCTTTGTTATATTAATATTCGTATGCATTTTGGGGATGCGTGTTATGATATTATAATATAATTATATAAATTTGATATTTAATATTTTCTTTGATCTTGCGTTATTACTTTGATATAGTGGACATCATAACTAATGGGAGCTTGGAGCTCACCATAGTCTTGCAAGTGTCATGCTTGTGCGAACTTTGATCATGGTAGTTGGCCGAGTGGGAAGAAACCACTCATGCCACCTTGGTAAAGGGAGGTAGTTTCCTCAAAGATAGGCATGCAAAATTAAGATGGGGTAATAACCCCTAAGTCTTTGAAAAAGACCATGATATAATCCTCGGTATTTGTGGGCGAACCGCTCGTTGGCTGTGTATGGGTTGAAACAGATTTAACCACCAACATAACGGAATGAAAAAGGAGTCAATAGTTAAAAGATCTGGATCTTGCCGCAGAAGAAGGTCATGACCGACAGTTGTGAGGAAATAAGGTTTATGTGTATACTCAAGTAGTAAGGCCGACACACAGTTAGATATAACTAATTCTTGCGAGATTATTGAGGGGGTGAGCTGTGGAAGGGGAAGCGCCCACTGTTCAATTCCCGACATGCTCAATCTCAATCACCATGCGTTCCCCAGAAGCACGACCTGGAATTGCTCAAAAACATTTCATAAGAGTAGATTGAGGGCGTGAGAGCCGGGGCTTAGGCGGAAGATTGTAACAGAGAAGAATCCAAGCAGTTGCATAGGGGAGAAGAGATCTCTAAAATTTGTCTTCTAGTCCATGTGAGAAGACTATTCTATAATGCTTACTAAAGCTATCAATAGTGCCTGTGTGTAGGATCTCCATCTGGAGGTATTCCGCAAGGGAGAAATCATATTAAATAATGATGCTTAACACAGAGAAATGAGGAGGCGTAAATGCTAATGCTTATTGTTAGATCAAAGTCTTGATATTGCATGACAGCATGATAGGAGGAGAAGGCTTTCACCATCGAGATAAGGGAGTGGAATATCATACATGCTCTTGGATAGCAGAACGATGGGTAGAGAAGGTGAGACGTTGAAAGAAAAGGCCGTTTTTGGATAAAATTTATGGCTCGGTAAGAGGTGAGATCACTTTACTGTGAATAATGGTTATGGTATAAGCTTTGTTCGCTGCATTTAAGAAATTTATTACCTGGTATCTATTTATAGACCTTTGCTTGTTTTGAAATGGGCCAACGTACTTGAATGTTGTGCTGTGACTGTTTCTAGCCGGTAGGCTTTTGAAAAAATAAATAAATAAATAAAGTAATTTTTCCTTGGCCGAAGACTTAGTCTGCCTTACACGTTTTTGAGCCAAAAGTTTAATTGTCTCTGTGTCATATAAGGCCGAGGTGATGATGTGGCATGATAGCGCAAGATTACTTAAGATACTAGGATATCTTATTTATTGGCTTCATCTTGACAATCTAGTTGAGATTGAGTTATTGCTCTAATTATATTTTGAGATTATTGAGGGGATGCCGGAAGGGATAAATTCCCTTCGAAGAGCTAAGGTTATTATGGGAATGATCCTAAGCCAAACCTTCGGTATTAGGTGCTTTAAGAAAAAGAAACTAGTCGACCTTATGATAAGCATCTTTCTTCTTGTGTTAAACCCTCTCAAGGATGGGTATGCAAGGAGACATATCCAAATACTCTTTTATTTCAAGAATGAGACTTTGTAATTAGCTCAACGGTATAGACATAGTATGAGATCGAAAGTATGAACCTTATTATATTTGAATGATTGAACTTTTTAGAACTATGTGTACAAGGAATTTCGTTATTCCAATACTTGGTATCATTGTCATAACCAACTTTGAGAAGGGGATGTTGGGAGACCGAAACTCAACCTACATGTCTATTGTATTTGAGATTGTTCTTATAGGTATATGTGACATACTTATATAAAGGATGATAATCATATGAGTTTATACCCTATCCTTATTTGAATGTGAAATTGAGTAGATAGGGAAGTTGGAAGAAAATTTATTTTCTCTTATGAATCTAACCTATTGAGGTTGAAGGATTGAACTTAGTCGAAGTACTAACTACATGAGAAGTATCGACATTGATTAAGATATATATATCAATGAGAATATTCCTTGGATATCGTGCTTATTCATGGTAAATATGAAATGTGAATTTGAGAAATGCTAAGTCGTATGGGTAAGACTAGAAGTAATTGCTCTTGTTATGCTTCGTTAATGCTATTATCCTCGGAGAACAAGGATGTTTGATTTTTCCATGTATTGGGTTAGAGAAGCTAAACCCTAGTATTGAAATGAGGAGGATATAGGAAATATGTAACGCTTATGTCAAATATGACATTGTATATATGAATGTATATTGATTGACAATGAAAGGTCAATAAAACATAGAACAAGGCAGAAAGTATTTATAATACCTTAAGAGATTCTACGATAATGTCGAAACTCAATTTGACGCATCAAGATGTTGGGTATTGAATCTTGAGAGTAAAATGACAGGAAGTCGTAAACCCTAGATATTGCAAGGATGCAATAAGGGACTTTTAAAAGGGTTGAAATACCTAAATCTTTACATAGAATGAATATCCTAGATTAAGGATTAGTTCTAAGTCAGATTGACTAGAATGGATTTTCTTTAATGACTAGCTTGAGTCTAGAATACCAAATAAAGTAAGAAAAACTATAGGATGAGATAGTTTCTAAGACGAGTCAGAGGTGTGTGTCTAGATGGAACGACCAATCAGAATTATCATACTTAGCTAGAAGGGATCTAGAGTTGTATGGTCAATTGATTTTTGTTGTACACATCACTAGGACTCAGATGGTGAAACTGGCAGTTCCTTATATCTATACTCTTCGAGAAGGGCCGGGTTACTTCCAGTTTGGAAGTGCGCGGGGGACCACTTGAGTCCGTGGTTGGAGGAAAAGCACTCGGATGATGCTCTCCCTCTATAGCAATCGACTTTCTGAGGCTTGTGAAGATAGAGATTGGCATTCCAGATGCAGTGAACTCCATGTTCTGGCTTATGATAGAAAAATCTATGAGGTAAAACTATTCTTTATGCCAAATTTATTTTATGTGATATAAATGAATTATGTAAGGAATTAGCTTGATTTTAGTTATGATTACATGTGAATTCAAGTTTGAATTATCTGGAAAAGTTGTACTTTATTCTTGTGCTTATGCAAATGTTTTCCTTTAAAAAAAAATTCTCTCTCATGTTTACTAAGTTGATTTACTTTCTAGTAAATTCTTGAGATTACTTGAGTATTAAGAAGAGGGCTATTACAAACTTGATAGTAACAATGTTTCGCAGCAACCGAGTTACAATACCATTGCTCACACATATAATAGAAGGAACAATAGGCAACAACAAACCACTCTTGTTTCAATACCATTACCTCAACCTATCTTTCCTAGTGATCCTCATTTTCCTTTGCATAGTGGAAAGGAGTATGATCTTGTCGAACAACTTAAAAATACTCCTACTAGGATAACCTTATGGGACCTTATTCAAGCCTCACTACCATAGTATGCTTCAAACAACTTTGCAACAAGTTTTGGTTCCTCCTAATACAAATCCAAATGATGTAGCATCCCTTATTCAAGGAATGAATTTGATTAATATAGACATGTTGGTAATCCAAGGGCAGACAACTAAGAGGGGGGTTGAATCAGTTGTCATAGAAATTCAAAACTTATTCAACTTATTAACCTTATTCCCTAATCTGATTATTAGCCATGAAAACATAAATCATGAACACATCAGAAATGCACATTACACCAAGATTTTTACATGGAAACCCTGTTAGGGGAAAAACCATGGTGGAGGTCAGTCCACAAGATTATACCCTGTTAAAAGTATAATGAAAATGAAATATGGGGAATGCACATGCATTCAGGCACACTGCCTAGAGCTCACTGCTCAATTACAAAGGAAGACACACTGTCTTACAAAGAGATTTGGATTAAAGCCATCCAGATTTTGAACTGAGAAAATAGCATCTACTAATGCCTGATTACAGTTCCAATTAAGCACATGAACACTTCTTCACTCTTCTTCACACTCTGCTCTACTTTCGAATGATTTAGAACATTATTCGTGCACACACACATTTGACATACTTCAAATGAAATGAAAAATCACATATAGATATCCGCAACATGAAATTTCATCACTACAAGTTGGCCACAAAGAAAATAATAAAATGAATATAAACTATCAGCCCAAAACATTGAAGATTATCAATGCGAATCAACCAAATTCGGCCACAACTTAGTGAGGACCCAAATCAACATCTCTAGCATGAAGACACTTCAATTAATTTCTCCTCGAAGATCCACAACATGCTACAAACACTATGTTGGCTAGGACCAAGAAAAACATGAACACACGAGAGAAAATCACCAACCACGATCACAACAATCAATGCAGACATGCAAAAAATATAGAGCACGATCTAGAAACATCCACAAGCATCATAAATCATAAGAGAATCATCTGTACGAATTGAACTAACTGAAATAGCATCATCTTCAATCAGGAACACCAACTGAAGAAACATAAAAACTATCTGAATGAAAATCTTCATAACTCAATCAAATCTTCATGCAAATCTTTGAAACTCAACGTGGATAAAATAGATACACTCAGCAACAACCCTTTAGTCCACAAACTTTGATCAATAATGTATAGAAATAACCACCATACTGAACTTCACTTTACCATTGACAACTTGGAACTCATTTATTACAATTTTCTCAATATCCTCGACATATACAGCTTCAAATACATTTATGCTAATAGTGTTGACATCAATGACAACCACATATCATCAACACAACCATAACATCCAACAAGACATTATTTTTCACCAAAGTGAGTTACCCTCCTTGGTGTTGAGAAACAAGTGTCTCAAACTTACTAGTTAAGGCTCTCTGAAATCAGGAAAATATTCAGCCAAGTCAAACTCTTCTACACTACAGTATCACATAATTCTAAACTAGAGCTTGCGATATTATGAGGAACAATTGCTACCCATCACCCTATAGCAGTTGTTTCATGGGGATTGTGGTATTACAGCATCTAGTGGGTTGGCAATGAGTCGAGTCAAAATCTACTACACCACAATACCGCACTGGTTTAAGCTAGTGATGGCGGGTTGGTTGTAGGTAACCTACCATCCCGTGGCAGTCATGCAAGGGAGCCTATGGTATGGTGGTAGGTAACCTACTATCCTACAACAATCTATGAGGAGGTGTGCGGTAGTGCAGGAGGAGTCATAACCTGCAACCCTACGACAATTAGGTGAAGGGGTTTGTGGTGGAGTGATATCTTGCGATATAGCGGTAATTCGTGACACTGTGATAGTTATTTGGATGGGTTGCGGTGGAGTGGTATAGTGTAGTACTATGGTAACTAGTAGCGTGGTCAAGGTTAAGCGCAACACCATGACTGTTC
This sequence comes from Sequoia sempervirens, assembly GCA_007258455.2. Taxonomy (NCBI): domain Eukaryota; kingdom Viridiplantae; phylum Streptophyta; class Pinopsida; order Cupressales; family Cupressaceae; genus Sequoia; species Sequoia sempervirens. The sequence continues at coordinate 58,812 of VDFB02349555.1, read as the reverse complement.
AAGTTGGTCTTCACGGTATTGTAGTAAAGACAGTTAAGTTTGTTTGTGACTGTTCGATTGGTGTGGAAGTTAGAACAACGGTTTTCCTATAATGCTTGAGGAGTACTATGTAATGTCGTAGTGCATTGGAATAGTTGAGAGGAGAGATTGAATTCAAAGGGGTTATGTTGTTGGATTTTCTCCAGATGGAACAAGATGTAAATATCCATGTAGAGGCATAGAGCCTATAATTGTATTGTAACTGTGTATTTGGTTGCCAAATAATACAATGGATTTATGCTTTTGGAGGGTGGGGTTTTTTACCCGAAAAGGTTTTCCCCACGTAAATCTTTGTGTTCATGTCTTATGTTCTATCTTACATGTTTAATGATTTTGTTAAATGAATTTGTTTAATGTGTGTTGTTGAAACTTGTTGATCTTGCATGATCTAAAATTACATGAACTTTCCCCTGAGGATTAATGGTGTGAAATAAACTGTCTGATTCCACTTTATGGCATAGTAGTACGTGTTTTTAAGGAAATATGAAGAAATGAATGTTACTGAAGATACCTACTAATCTCAAATGCTCATTCCGGTATGAATCAATTTCCCTTCAATTGGTATAAAAAATGGTGTTTTTGGTTTTGGGTATTCCTTTTATGAGGATTTCTTAGTCTAGAAAGCTTGAGGAAATCTAAAGGAATCAGCTAAAGATTGATCCTCTAGTGAGTGAAAGTTGTTTGCTTTTTTTTTTTACTTTCAGGAGACAACACGCAACTTGAAGTATGGTGAATATGGATAAAATGGAGTTGGTCATATTGAAATGATGTGATCTGAAGCTCGTAGTTGATAGTAGAATAATCCTGATGCATGGGGTGGGATTTTTTGCTTTGTGGTTGTGTTGCAGCAAATCTTTCATATTGGGTGTTTGTGTGAGAGGCTCCCTGATGATATGGAGAATCTTGGATTTTTTTTCAGTTATGGAGTAATGTGCTTATGTTGGGTGCTTTTTCCTAGTATTGGAAGGCATTGTTTTTGTTACCCTGATTGCATGTAGGCTATGGAGTTGAACATTGGATGATTTGGAAGCTTCTATAATAGCTTGTCTCCTTCAGTTGCATGTGCATGTTGGTGGTTGTGGAGTTTCCCTGAAAGGGGCCTAGAGTTCCTAAACTACTTTTCTCTTTTATGGATGCTTTATACTTGCATGGCTCAAATTCATGTTCCTTGGATCCGAGGGTTTTATACATTTTCATAAAAAAATCTATGGTTATGCTCATCTATGATAATCCATTATTCTGGTTTAATTGTTATGGTGTTTTTTGTTTCAGAATTTTGAGTCTTCCAAATGTGAAGTGGGTGTGGATGTGCATGGGTGTTTTTCAAACATAGTGGTTTTGCAGGTTTTACACATCCAAGAAAAATTTGTGGTTTTGTGGAGTTGCGGTTAAGCTATTTTTTACACCTTGGCTTTTGGGGTGCTGTTGGATGAGATAGTTGTAGTTTTGCATGCATGCTTGATGCTTGGTATGAGGAGGTGAGATACTCTCTCTGCATGGGATTGTTGGTACGTGATTAGTCACTCAACATTTATGTGGTGATGCTTGGTGGATTCCTTAACTATGGTGCTTGGGCTGTGGACCTATTTGGAAGATCGGATTTGTGTATGATTTGGTGCTTGAGTCATGTGATCTACATGACTATTCTTTTTGAATCTCAGTTTTTTTTATTACTAGTGCAATGATGGGTTTTCATGTTTCAATGTATTGGATCTAAAAGTTATGCATTTTTGTAGGTGTGTATAGCCTATTGATTGTAGTGGGATAACTCAAAAGTGGACTATGTATATCCACGAGGTTGATTCAGTGTTGATGTAAACTTGTTAGTTGGCCTTGTCTGTGGCCATTTGTGCATTGGTTTGTTGCTTTTGGATGATAAAATGGGTGATGTTGAGTACCTAGATAGTCAGTTATGGGGACCTGTAGCATGTGTATCACGATGTCATGAATAGCTTGGATACATAGCTTTGTGAAAGCTTTTGATAGTGATGGTGTTTTTGCTTGGTTTGAAGATCTTAGTGCCACTTGGTATTATTGTCAAATGGACATGTTGATGTGTAGACTTGGAGGATTTTCAAATTATTAGATGTTTGGTCATAATTCTTGGAGAGCTTAGTTGTCACGGTTCAGTGGGAGCTTTAGCAGTGACTGTGGATGAATGGTCTTCTTTAGTATTGTAGATGTTACTAGGAGGAGCTCTTAGATCCTGTTGCTGCAAAAGGGTTCTTTCACATTTTTCATGGACACTACTTGAAGATGTGTAGCATCTCATAGCCATGGAGGACTCTTGTGTTCTTTGGGTTGAGGTGTTGGTGCTTGACAGGTGATGTTGGTTTAGAGTTTGCTTTTTTTATGTCATGATATACTCTTGATTGCGATTAGAGTTTTGGCATGATACATTGCTCTTGAGACCATGGTATGTTCACTTGGAGCATGGGATCTCCTAAGGGGTATGGTAATATCATGATTTCATGATAAGTTCTTGGTTCAAATGATTGGAGCTTTGATAATGGTATGGTGATTCTCTTCACTAGTAGAATTTTGCAAATAAATAACTAGGTGACTAAAACTTTTAGTCACAACAACTAAAAATGACTAAATTCTACTCATTTTTTGTAACTCAACTATGAATGAGTAAATAAATGACTAATTTGTTCATTGACTAAAAATTATTTAGTCACACAAATAAAAATGACTAAATAGTTAGTCATTTATTTAGTCAAAATCCATTTGAATAAATCATTTAAGGAATCAAGAATATAGCCCACCAAAATACTCTAAAACTTTCATTGAAATCTTATTTTCAGGTGTAGCCTGCCGTAATAGAGTTTTCATTTTAATAAACATACTCTAAAACCTTCGTTGAAACCTTATTTTTAGGCATAGCCCACCAAAATGGAGAAGTGTTTTAGTAAAGAATGACAGAGAACGGTAGGGAGATGTGAATGACAGGAGGCATAGGATTCATTACTGCTTATCGCATTCCTGCTCTACTCAACAAGGGTTACATTGTTCATGCTACTTTTTGTAATCTAGGTATTTAATTGACATATATTTGCATAATTTCAAATTCCTTTAGATGCTTTTGAAGTATCAATGTATCTTATATAGGGTTTAGAATGATTTCTTTTCATTTAAAAAAATAAATCAGATGCTTTTGAAGTATCAATGTATCCTATATAGGGTTTAGAGTGATTTCTTTTAATTTAAAAAAATAAATAAATGACGTATTTTTTTGTGATTAGATAATGTGGAGATCTCCTAAATCTACCCCAACACACTGTCCTCTTTGGCATTATATTCATTACTCCAGCTACTAGGGTTTTGCATGTGACATCTTTAATATCTCAATGACAATGGCTTTTAAATAGATCTCAGTATTTGCTTTAATCCTTATCATGGTAACCCTTGAGTTCCATAATCCACCTTCAATCTCTTTTAAGAACGTTGTCTTAAGCTAGACTGCAAAGTATGCATATAAAGCAAGTCCTTCATACTTGCCATTGTTCCAAACCACCACTCATTGCCTTGCTTAAAATGTTGCCTCCATAAGCATAATAGCATGTTTTAAAATCATGGTTTCTAGTGATTTACCACTAAGGTCACTACCTTCATCAAGATACAATGAGATTTTTGTCTTAAAACTCAAGGCATTATGCAAGATAACATTGTGAATTGTTTGTTGTGTATGATTTGATTTTATTGCACATTTACTGCTTTGCTAACTGCCTTTAAGACCGGATATTATACCCTCAGCTGCAATCTCAAATAGCTCACTCACTGTCAATTGAAGATTCCTTTCATGAACATCCATCTATAAAATTAAACTATGCCTTATAGACTGCCTAGTTACTTACTACAAGGGACTTATTGTTTCATAGTATTGTGGGTCTTAAGATCCTTCAACCTTATTGTCACTACTTCACAGTCCCTAAGGTATTATTCACTATTCTCCCATCTTTGATGAGTCTCAAAACACTGCTCAAACATGCAATCCACTACCTCCATTATACAATGGCTAAGAAGAAACATTGAACCCATGATTTCCAGTGTTACTTCATTTGGACAGTCATTCCCTGATTGCATTTGCCTTGTCTAATACTACCAAAAGCATTTGAAAAACCCTTAAGGTCAACAAGGGGGTAAGGAAACTCATTGTTAAAATCTCCACTTTGCTATGCAAGGTTTGAGATTTATCATCTTGTCACTGCTCAACCTCTTTTTGACTGTCACACCTCAAGTGACTATCATTGTTCTTGCCATAGATTTCAATTACAAATGTCACACCTCAAGTGACTGCTCAACCTCTTTTTGACTGTCACACCTCAAGTGACTATCATTGTTCTTGCCATAGGTTTCATTTACAAATGTCACTGAGCTACATAGTGTGTTTGTTATTGGCTACAATTTTTAGATTGCAAGATTTTTTTATTGGCTACAATGTCTCAATCTTTCTAGTATTGCAACCTCACTAGCCCACTAGAGTTATTGTTTATGTTTCTACGGAGGCCTAGGTTTTGTACCCTAGTCATGCTCTTACCAATGCTTCTATTGATATTAAAAAACAACCTTAAATCTTGGGTCATAAAATTAGTTGTCTTGACAAGGTTGTGGTATGATCTTGGATTGTATCCTACAGTGTGTGGGAAGCTTGTGTTTGATCATTAAGGTATGTAAACCTGATCAAGGAAATGTATCCTATATAGCATGGATCTTACTTTAATACTTTCCATAATCGTTATTAGTAGATCACATTATTATAGTTTGCGGTAACCCAAGATTGCATTCAAGTATGTAGCAAACTTGGTTTGTAGTTTAAGCTATGCACTTTTAAGTAACATTCATAAAATTTAGAAAATCTTGATTACTCTCTAGAATAGCCCATTAAACATGGGTTGTGCTTGAATGCACTACATAATCGATGTAACAAAACCACTCTACATATCCACCCGAGTTATAGGCTCTTTATTGTAGCAAGAGGTAATCGCTCTTGGATCATGCCATCATTACATTGTAACATGTTAAACTTGAGTCATCCTGAATGCACCCAATGATGATTGACACCTAATTGTGATGATAGTGATTTGTACATGAATTGTGCTCATATGAGTGCCTCCATTTCGATCACAACATATCCACATTAAACTTGGGCCACACATCAATGCATCTTGTATATTTTATAGCACAACTATGCCACATGACCAATAGAGTTATGGATCGCATAATTACAGTCACAAGAATTTGTTCCTCAGTTGTGCTCTTATGGTGATTCCTTTACCATTACAACACAACCCTTTGGACTTATATTGCTCAAATCCTTACATTGCTTATTTTATCTTTGGATGGATTGCTTCATGGATTTTTTGTGATTTATACAACTTTTTTTTTATAGTAAATGACATTGGATTATTTTTTAAGCTAAAATGATTTATTAATTATGGTTTTATGATGAATTTTAGTTTTATTTAGAAGGGGTTAATATATGGAATTTTTATGTGTAGGAAGAATAGATTGTGATGCAACGTTCAAGTATGGATGGTTCAAGCAAAATTGGATTGCTATCGGTGTCATAACCAAGTTGGAGAGTACCTTGAGCCGGTGTGAAACACTTTCGAGTGTTTTCGCTAGGGAGTAGAATCTAAGTGTAGGAATTTCCAAATATCCGACAAAGGAAGTTCCTTTATTCTAAAGATAAAATCATAAATCTATTGGTCCAAATGGACATCCAACCTGAGATCTTTAATATCTGATAGAGAAAGTTTGTACATTCTAAAGATAAAATCATAAATATGCTGGACCAATTTCATATCCAATTTGAGGTAGTAAAGCTCCAACAGAGGAAGTTCCTACATTCTAAAGATAAAATCATAAATTTGATCGGTCCAATTTAAGATCCAATTTGAGGTCGTGAAGCTCCGACAGAGAAATTTCCTATATTCTAAAGATAAATTCATAAATCTACTTGGTCCAATTTGAGGTCCAATTGTAAGGATTTATCTTTTTAATTATACTTTTTGATATTTGTCTTGATACAAATTGTTACTTTAGAATTATGGTATTGCTTTTCTTCTAATGTTTTCAACCCTCATTTCAGGGAAGAACTCCGAAGATGGTTCTTTCAGATGGAGACTACACTTTTTTGCTATAGGTTCCATCTAGAAACACCAGAAGCTCGGGTACTATCATACTCGGGTATAGTAGAGTTTGAAGTGAATTGCACTTCGTATTTTATGCTGATATGGATATGTTCTAGCCTGTAGTTAATTGTTGTAGCATAATAGATAGGCTAAATAGTTGTTCATATACCATTGTTTCAAATTCTAAATTGCTATACCTTATTCTAGGAGCAAATCATAGGGGGAAGTCTATACATAAGACACCATTGTTTCAAATTCAAAATTGTTGGCTCTTTCACAATTATTTGCTTCATTTATTTGATCTAAGAAAACCTGTTGTATAGAAGATGCTCTCAAAATCACAATAAAATCCTTTATTTTGGGATGACTGTTCAGAATCTTTCCCATCATAACAATGAACAAAAGCATCAGTCATTAACCTGAACTTTGCAAGAGTTTCATCAAATTCTACTTTTCCACTCTCTTTTCCATTCTAAATTTTATTCCCAATTTCATCCATGAAGAACTTCCTCAGCCTATAGATCTTGTTGTTAGCTATAACTTTATCAGGTGTCGAGGATAGCTTCGAGTTTTTTCAATTGCCGCTTGGGTAAAAATTTGAAGCTATCCTTGACACCTAGTAAAGTTATGGCTAACAACAGGATCTACAAGCTAAGGAAGTTCTTCATGGATGAAATTGGGAATAAAATTCAGAATGGAAAAGACAATGGAAAAGTAGAATTTGATGAAACTCTTGCAAAGTTCAGGTTAATGACTGATGCTTTTGTTCATTGTTATGATGGGAAAGATTCTGAACAATCATCCTGGAATAAAGGATTTTACTGTGATTTTGAGAGCATCTTCTATACAGTAGGTTGTCTTAGATCAAATAAATGAAGCAAACAATTATGAAAGAGCCAACAATTTTGAATTTGAAACAATGGTGTCTTATGTATAGACTTCCCCCTATGATTTGCTCCTAGAATAAGGTATAGCAATTTAGAATTTGAAACAATGGTATATGAACAACTATTTATCCTATATGTTATGCTACAACAATTAACTACAGGTTAGAATATATCCATATCAACATAAAATAGCAAATGCAATTCATCTTAAACTTTGTTGTGGTAATTTCTTTGTAAGGAAGTTTGCACTCCATGAATATTCTTTGTGCACATCAGTATGTTGATTATTATCTTGATCTCCTTTGTGATCAAAAGAATAGTGAAGTTCATTGCATAACTCATGACCATTTTGCAGTGCTATGATCCAGTGCTCTTTTACTTCTTACTCACTATATTCTCAATCACCATGTGCAAATGACTTAAAGGACATATCTTTGTCACCATTGGAAAGTAACTTTCATTGTTTTTGGACTGTTTGTTATGATTCAATCACTGTTTGGCAGTGTTCTTCCTTTCTTAGTCCTATAGGACAATTCACAGTTTGCAACTCTCTAACAACGGTAAATAGATACAGTAAAGATATTTAAAATTTTAGAAGTGGATTTTTTTTGAATTGTTAAAGCCTATTTATCAGTTTTATAACTTAAAATTATTTAAGCTATTTGAATAACTAAACTTCATACCATAAATCTTTAAAGTACAATAGAATCAGGTACTTAAAATGATTACAAAGAAGTTGAATGAAAATTAGTAAATTACTACTGATTTAGATTTTCCTTTTGCATGTTTATAGGGTTATTTCTTCTAGCACTTGTTAGGCCTACTTTGGATTCTATGGAAATAGCAAAGGCAATTCCACATCCAGGTCTAAATGAGGTGATGACCCATCCTTCTATGATGAAGTTTGCAAGATACACCCAAGAATAAATCTAAAAATATTAGATTTTTAAACCTTCAGATCTTTCAAATTGTTGCAAATTTTATTTGATTTGATTTGATTTTTGTACAGTTGGACGGATCTAAAAAATTGTTGCTTGAAAATGATGTAAATGAAAATGTTATTTGTTCAGAATAATCTAAGGGTGTTATTTTTCACTTGCACAATTTTTTTTTGTCTACCTTAAGAACACCGTTAAAATTATCATTTTGTTAATCATAATATTTCATTGTATATTTGTATTTTGTTAGATTGTATTGGATAGTTAATGGTTAAGTTTTTTAAAAAAATAAATTCAGCATAATATACTTTCCATGTACTTTTTTCATCACTTGTAAATCTAAATTTTTGTTACTTTTTGTTACTTTTGTGATCATCAAAAATAGAGATGATTTTAGTCTCTGTGAAATATTTTCATGCATGTTTGAGATCTCTACAAGGTGATGAAAAATTCCCTAGGGTTTGGTAGGGTTTTGAGTATCCTTATTGTTTTGATGGTAATGTTGTCACTAAGTTCTCTCCTTGCCCAAATATAGTAACCTAAGAAACAACCATGATGCTCTTGACTGTAAATTACTTTTTTCTCTCTACCTTCTCACTACAGGTCTAATTCTTCAACTCTCTACCAACTGCCCTTCCATCTCAGTGTCTTTTCATTCTCTTGCATCTATTCTCTTATGAATTTATTCTTATGACTCTAAAAGCTATCACTAGGTCTATTATGACTATTAGGTCTTTGAGGGTATATGATTTTCTACTACGAACTCTTAGATTATCATACTTTTGATGACAATTCTCCAAGGATGTTTTCTCACTGACTTAACTCTTTGTATATTCTCCATTATGCATTGAAAATTCATGGTTTCTAGTTAACTATTTATTGGTGTAACCATTTCCATGTTTCTTAAGACTGCCATCCCTATAAGATAGTTTCCTTATAGATCTGAATGTAATTTAAAAGGTTCCCATAAATATTGACAAGTTTCATAAGATTGTTGTGGCAAGTTTCATAATACTGCCATATTGCAAGAGCCAAGAAGACATGGTGCGGTGTAGCAGTAACATCCTGCATTACCGCGAAGGTCGAGCAATAAATGTGTGGTATGGCAGCAACTCAAATACTTCTCCCACATCCCCGAAAGAGCCAAGAAGACATGGTGCGGTTTAGCGATAACATCTCACATTACCGCAAAGGATAAGCAATAACGGTGCGATGTAGCGAAAACATCCCACGTTATCGCAAAGGCCGAGCAATAACGGTGTGGTGTAGCGGTAACATCCTGCATCACTGTAAGGATCGTGTCAAAACAGTGTGGTATCGCGGTTAAACTATAAAAAGAAATATCACGTTTCTTTAAGGCATTTTTTTGAAACAATTTGCTTGCCTTGTGTATATTGCTTCTAAATTTTCATGTATGTCTAGCAGGGCACTTGTAACTACAACATATGACAAAAAAAATCCCTGTTGTTAGGCTTTGATGGATGTCCCTTCATTATTACAAGATATTTGATGTAGTGCACATTATTATAATGTAAGCCTATTTTTCAGATTGTTTCATTTAGCATCACCAATATTCTCCATAAGAACATTTCCCTATTTAAAATGATGGAAATGGCTCACATCTCTTAGAACAATTTCTCTTGCAATAATCTTGGAGATGAATTTAGATGCAGTGTGAACATAAAAACATACTCGAAAGTTCTTAACAACTCTAATAGTTGTACCAGGGGCCATGTTTAGCAAACCAAATGCAATTGCTAACTTTTCACTATGGTGGAAAATAAATGATTTTTTTTCTTCTATTCCACAACATTGAGTAAAAGTCTTGAATCTGGAAATGCCCTGTTGCCTTCATTTGCCAAGCCAATTTCTCCAATTTTGCATAGATCTCCCATGTTTGTGGATGTGATATGTCTCCTACACAAAAAGCATGTACCATTTTATGCCCTTCAATCCAACTACATGCAGGTATCTTTTTAATTCCTCTATCTTTCATCAATCTCCTTACTATTTGAACCTCACCACACCTACCCACTTCTGCATAGATGTTTTAGAGAAGAACATAAGTTGCAACATTTTTAGGATCCAACTAAAAAAGAAGTGTTGCTGGAATACTCGACCTATATTTATATATGATCCACAGGAACCAAAGGTTTAACTGGCATCTCAGTAATAATGTTTAGGGTGTCCTCAAGATAGCCAGCATGGGCACGAAGTTCAACCATGCACACCTAATGATCAACTATATATGTAATGCAATAAGGGTTACTAACATGTGAAGTATGTGCAGCCCTCATCCACTAAACCTGCATGACTGCATGCATCTAGAACACAAGCAAAGCTTACAATGTCAGTGTTCCAGAGTGCTTCATTAATTCAAATATTTTGAGATCTTCCTTGCAAAATCCATTTTGTGCACATTCTGCAATCTTATCATTTCATTCCATGAGATGACATCTCTTTGAGGCATTTTGTCAAACAATTCATTTTGTGCTACATTTTGGTGTCAAATCTTTGGTAATTATGGTTAGTTTCATTACATTCAAATTTTGAATTATGGGAAATTATATGCAGTAAATAGATTGATGGTTGTTTGGATA